>WWET01004022.1:14871-61773 GCA_011038615.1 Limnodynastes dumerilii | reverse complement strand
TTCCCTACATCGGTGCCTGCCACCTCACGGTGGAACTTCTCCCCTAAGCGGGGTTATATGAACCTCCCTGGCTCTAAGTTCCCCAATAAATCTAAATAGTAAATCTCACAAGGAGAGATTTTTTCTTCAATATTGAGTTGTGGTGAGCATACGAGGGACAAACGAGGTGCACCTAGTTCACCCCTTACTCGACATCTCTGACCTACGTATCGCCACAGCTTTGTAAAGGATGATGTCCATAATCCACATGGGTAAGTATATAAGTATATAAGTATATAAGTGATCTAGCACCAATCAGTGATCAGGTATACATATCAAGGAACTGCCTACTAGAGAAGTAGCTAGACACATTGCAAACGCCGTTCTGGGAATGCCCCTATCCCCATGTTAAAGAGCCATGAACAAAAGGAATCAAAGTGGAGGAAGACCAAATGTAGCAAAGCAGAGAATTAAAATAGTACATTAGCAACATGTATAATATGCAACAAGTAACTGCAATTAATGTAGCAAGTTGCCAAATTATGAAAGTATCCAAATCAACTTATTAGTCACCCTGGGGAGTAATGACATGTCATTAACACTATACACTCTGCAAAAATACTCTTGCACTTGTTCAATTATAGTTAGACTTGAAATAACCACTTCAATCGATTGTACTATATAATAACATAATCAAAAAAAACTGTCCCAAATAGGCAAGAAACTGTGTCAGCAAAACCAATCAGCAAATGAAGTGTATTATGCTATTCACAGACAAGCAGGGCAATATTAAATTTCATAGTGGCAATGTTATGTTATTTCAAATATTCATACTTAATATTTAATATTCAAAGTTGTCCCTCTATATAAAAAGATGGCCCTATGGATTCAGTAATAGGTTTTATTGAAATGTCAGTATGGAGAAAAACACCCTGAATAATAGTCTATTGGTAGATCTTAATGAAGGGGAAAAATGAAGGATTAACTGGAATTACAAAAAGACTGAATCATTATTTTATTCATTGAGTCCGTTGAGAATCATGCTGTCTAATAAAAATATAAATTTTGACTCCATGTGGAGAAGAGACATATCAGCGTCACCTCCCCGTACGTTCTGTTGTACCTTCACTAATCCAAAAGCTTGAAAATGTGACGGATCAACACATATATGATACTGCATAAAGTGCCTAGCAACAGCTTTTAAGTTTTTTTAAGTTTTGCTTATCCCTTTGTTTACCGTTTTTGACTAATGCGCATGCATAGTCATTTTTTTTACATAATTGCGTATATGCCATCTGAAAGACCGCATATATGCAATCTACGTATCAAAAAGATATGAAGAGTACGTAAAATGACTACACATGCGCAGTTGTCAAAAACGGTAAACACCGGACGTATATGCAATACGTCTGGTACTGTAAATACGGCCCCTTATTTTTAGATGTTGTTTAGTTTTCCCAATATACAAGTCACAGGGAAACCTCAGACAATAAACTACTCCCACCGTATTACAGTTAATGAACTGAAGTATCTTCCATTCTGTTCCAAATTTATCAAGAAAACTCTTTTTGTTGTTTAAAATGAAAGGACAAGCGCTGCATCGACCGCACCTAAAACATCCTACTGTGGTTGGTTTAATTGTTGTATTAGGTGTAATGTGACTGTGGACCAAACGTTCCTTCATATTCTTTGACCGTTTCCAATTCATCTGAAAGTGTGTTCCAATTGCTTCAGACACATCATAATCAGTTCTTAAAACATCTGTATGTTTACGCAAAATGGCCATCATTTCTTTGGAATGGTTACAAGAGGTACCAAGAAACCAAATTGGTTGAGTGTTAATTTCCATTGCTTTATTCTTGGTAAAAATTAAAGACTCCCTATTACTTTTATAGCTACAAACAAAATATTGATGAGCGCTTCCAAATAGCTAGGAATGGTAATAATAATCACAAAAAGCAACAAGGAATGAATGGCTTCAGTTACAGTAAAAAACACTTATTTATTAAACATATTAATAAACAACATTAAAAGCATGAATTGCTAAGATCCAGGGTCACTCCTGATACTTATACACTAGCCACAAATAGGATTTCAGTCCAATATTGACTCATGGACTGAAAGTGTTCATCAATATTTTGTTTGTGGTACTTTTTTCCGGTTTATTGGGGTGGGCAGACCACAATTTTTGATTAGTAGCGCATACCTTTAGCAGGTATTTTATACACAGCAGTCTTTTTTTATTGCCTCCCCAGTCAACCTTTCTTTTGTGTTTTCTGACATTACTTTTATATCTGTTGCAAAGGATTATTTTAGCATCTTATTATTATAACCCCTTTTCAAGAGTCTTTCTTTCTTGCAATTGTCCAGCCCTTGGTAGATTGTGGGTGCATGCTACTGCTATGAAGAAGACTGTTGGTGGCAGTCTTCTTTCTAAAGCAGTCTATCACTACTGATCCGTCATCAGTGATTGAGATTGTGAGTTCCAGGAAATCGATCATCTGTTGATTCATATTACACTTCAAACGTAGATTCAAATAATTTACATTAAGACCAACCACAAACGCAATTAAATTTTCCCTGTTACCACCCCAGATAATGAAGACATTGTTGATAAAACGTGCCATGGAAGACCACCTCATGCTCCCACCAACCAAGAAACAAATTGGCATAAGTGGGAGCACAGGTGGTCCCTTTGGCAGTTCCCTGTATCTGCATATAGTAGTGCTCATTGAATAAGAAGAAATTTCTCTTCAACACAAATTCCAACAACTGGATGATCAAATCATGTCGACCAATGTCCTGCTGTTGTCTCAGGAAGAATCTTACTGCTTGGATGCTGAGGTCATGCCTGATGCTGGTGTACAGGGCCTCGACATTCAAAGTTACAAGCCACGCCCCCTGTGGTATTGTTAAACCATACAATTTGGAAAGGACAACCATTGTGTCCCTTGTATACGATGGAAGTGATGTTACATATTGTCTGAGGTGGAGATCCACAAAGATACTGGCCTTCTCAGACAAACAGCCATTCCCAGACACAATGGGTCTACCTGGGGGTTTCATTTGATTTTTGTAGACCTTTGGTAACAGGTAGAACGTGGGCATTCTAGCATTGGCTACATTAAGGAAATCAAATTCCAATTTAGAAATTGTGCCATCGTTTAAAGCTTTTGTAATATTACCAATATAATATCTTTGAGAAACCTCAGTGAGATTGGCGGATAAGCGAAGGTAACACTTAAGGTCATTCAATTGGCGGTCTGCTTCCTGGGTATATATATCCTGAGGCCACAGGACATTATTTCATTATATAGTTATATTATATAGTCATTATGTAGACATTATATAGTTTAACAATAATGTTTTGCCATTCCTGGATCTCTTTCAGTGCTCTCTCTTGATTAATTGTAATGTTGGATTTATATTTCTTCCTCATGCTCTGCTTTTGTAATTGGTCAAGATCCCTTGAAACCAAATTTTCAAAGACTTTAACCTGGGGGCATGAATTGAGGTCAGGGAAGTATGATTATTTTTTTATGTAACTTGCTTGTTTTAATGCATAATGAATAAATGTTACGTTTTAGTCAAACATGTTTGGGCGATCTTGGAAGTATATTAAAAATATGTAGATGAATTTACTGATATCAACTTCATACCAATTGGGTGTGCACTAAAAACAGTTTGCTTGTGATCTCTGGTATCACTTTGTTTGTATCTATGATTTTTTTCAAGTTTTGAGATTGTATTAACTGTGATTACTCCTTTGATTTTGTCTGTGTGACTCAATTTTGCTGTTTGCCTTAGTTATTCCCTGTATAGGGGTTGCTATTCAGACTTCACCTTTTCTGAGTCAGCACAGCACTTTTCGATTAGTTTCTACCTTTGGTAGATTAATTTAAAAACATTTTCATTTATAATTCTTGTGTGTCTCTTTTGGGTAGAATTATGAGTTTTGATATCGGTCACGATCTGATTAAAAGGCAGCAACATCTGAATGAACATGCTGATGCAGTTTTTCCTCATCTGGCACCACCAATGATGATTTGTCAAGAGACTGGAGTAAGTTATTGGATGATCTTAAGAATTTAAGGGCTGATCCAGCCCTACACCGGGCATAAGCGTAAGATCGGCTTAAAAGTGGATCTTTGCATGCGTCGTGCAGATGTTGCCCGGCTTAGCTACGGCAACACCTGATCTGTAGCAGCAGCATAGTAATACTGGAGCATTCCCCTCCGTTACTACGCTGCAATTAGTGCAGGTAGACGGGAGGAGGGAGGGTAATGAGGCTGGGAGGGCCGGCTGAAGTTAAGGTAGCCTTCAGCCGGCGTAAGTGAGTGTTAATACGCTGGGGCAAGGGGAAGTGTCGGGGGAGTGCAGCGATGGTAAGCTGAGCGTTAGAACACTCAGTGTACCATCGCAGCTCTGGATCAGGCCCTTAATGTATAAACAGACCAAAGTAATTTGGAATCTGTCTACATTTAAAAATTAAATAAAAAATAAAATAATTCCACGCGGCTTAGACCCAAGCTATTCTCCGCCTATGATTTGCGACGGAACAATTAAAATTAGAGTGGGAAGAAATCCTAATTAGCTGTGCCACGAGCTTATTAAAATATTGATTGAGCATGATGAAATTGTTCTTTGATGATATAATGTTAAAATATCTGAAATGGGTTAAAAATTAAAACAATATGAGACTTGAGAAATGTCAAGAAACATATGACACCATGAAAAATGAAGTTGATGAATGTAAAAAATATATAACTGACATCAAAAAGAAAAAAAAATTCAGGGACAAACAGAATTTTGCCACCAATAGAATTTATAATTGGAACCCCAATAGAAGATTTTATAATAGAAGAAAGGGAAAATTATACAGGTTATTCTACATCAGAGGTGGCATCCTCGGAGGGAGAGGATTTAGCTAGTGGGATTAACACAACTATTCAAACCTTTATCCGAGACCACTGTTTAGATCGGGGCAAATATGGCAACAAGAACCCTTCAAGTGGAAACCCAGGGTCAGGAGAGGTAATAAGAACCCTAAGGGGAAGAGAAGCTCCCTCCAAATGAGGACAATCTCACTACACCAGGAAATAATTGACACCAATATCCTACTATATAGTACTAATACTGATATCCTTCAAGTCATCAATCTCAGTGATAAAATACTCACAGATGAACAAATACATGTAGTATAATTTGGTTTATCCTTTCCTTCAACCAAAACCTTTAATCGAATGGGAGAAAGATGTCCAACTATATGCCCGTAAATTAATGCTACATAAAATGTATAAACAAGGTAATATTGACAAACAGTCTCGAGATGAGAATTTTGATAACCCCGATGTAGGTGCAAACTCTGATTCAGTATCTGGATGGAAACCTCAAGAGTTAAGAGAATTGAAGCATTGAGAATTTTAGATGACTTAGACAATTCGTCTATTAACTGCTTACAAACTAATGAGACACACAAGTCACATAAAAAAAATAATCATACTTCCCTGACCTCAATTGTTTGTTAAATCGTCAGACAAAGGCAGAAATATTGTCCTGTGGCCTCGGGATATGTATACCCAGAAAGCATACAGCCAATTGAATGACCTTAAATGTTACTGTCGCTTATCAGCCAATCCCATTGAGATTTTTCAAAGATATTATGAGGGTATTATTACCAGAACTTTAAAAGATGACACGATTTCTAAATCAGAATTTGATTTCCTTAATGTAGCCAATCCTAGAACGCCCACGTTCTACCTGTTATCAAAGGTCTAAAAAAATATAAATGAAACCCCCAGGTAGACCCATCGTGTCTGGGAATGGCTGTTTGAGAAGGCCAGTATCTCCGTGGATCTCCACCTCAGACAATATGTAACATCACTTCCATCGTATACAAGGGACACAATGGATGACCTTTCTAAATTGTATGGTTTAACAATCCCACAGGGGGCATGGCTTGTAACTTTGGATGTCGAGGCCCTATACATCAGCATCAGGCATGACCTCAGCATCCAAGCAGTAAAATTCTTCCTGAGACAACAGCAGGACATTGGTCGACATGATTTGACCATGCAGTTGTTGGAATTTGTGTTGAAGAGAAATTTCTTCTTATTCAGTGAGCGCTACTATATGCAGATACAGGGAACTGCCATGGGGACCACCTGTGCTCCCACTTATGCCAATTTGTTTCTTGGTTGGTGGGAGCATGAGGTGGTCTTCCATGGCAGTAATCAACCCTATCTTGATTACATACTGTTGTGGACACATTTTATCGACAATGTCCTCATGATCTGGGGTGGTAACAGGGAAGATTTCATTGCATTCGTGGATCGTCTTAATGCAAATTATTTGAATCTACATTTGATGTGTAATATGAATAAGCAGATAATAGATTTCCTGGACCTCTCAATCTCAATTACTGATGACAGATCAGTAGTGACAGACTACTTCAGGAAGAAGACTGCCACCAACAGTCTTCTTCACAGCAGTAGCATGCACCCACAATCTACCATTAGAGGTGTCCCCAAAGGGGAATACTTGCGCTCCCGAAGGAACTGCTCAACTACCCAGATTTTTAAGGCAAAGGCTGGACAATTACAAGAAAGACTCTTGAAAAGGGGTTACAATAATAAGATGCTGAAAGAATCCTTTGCAACAGCTATAAAAAGTAATAGGGAGTCCTTAATTTTTCCCAAGTATAAAGCAATGGAAGTTAACACTCAACCAATTCGGTTTGTTGGTACTTTTCGTAACCAGTCCAAAGAATTTGTGGTCATTTTGTGTAAACACACGAACTGATGATGATCTATCTGAAGCAACTGGAACACACATTCAGATGAGATGGAAACGTTCAAAGAATATGAAGGATCGTTTGGTCCACAGTCACATGACACCAAATACAACAATTAAACCAACCACAGTAGGATGTTTTAGGTGCGGTCGATGCAGAGCTTGTCCTTTCATTTTAAACAACAAAAAGAATTTTCTTGATAAATTTGGAACGGAATGGAAGATACTTCAGTTCATTAACTGTAATACGGTGGGAGTAGTTTATTGTCTGAGGTGTCCCTGTGACTTGTTGTATATTGGGAAAACTAAACAACAGCTAAAAATAAGATTACTAGAGCATGTGAGAGCAATTAAAAATGCCAAACTTCAAAAACTTAACATTTTGGATTCAAAATTTATATTTTTATTAGACAGCATGATTCCCAATGGACTCAATGAACAAAATAATTATTAATTCCAGTTAATTCCAGTTAATCCTTCATTTTTCCCTATTATTAGGGGTGTTTTTCTCCATACTGACATTTCAGTAAAACCTATTATTAAATCTGTAGGGCCATCATTTCATATAGAGGGACAACTTTGAATATTAAATATTAAGTATAAATTTTTGAAATAACATAACATCGCCACTATGGAATTTAATATTTCCCTGATTGTGTGTGTATAGCATAATACACTTCATTTACTGATTGGTTTTGCTGACACAGTTTCTTGCCTATTTGGGACAGTTTTTGTTGATTATGGGCCTGATTCACAATTAAGAAGGTGCTTAAAATAAGAGAGGAAAGTCACTCCTGGGCTAAACCATGTTGATTGCAGGGGAGTCATATTTCATCTGTTGCAAACAGTATTAGAGTTTAGAGGTGATGTTTCCTATCCCAGGTCTAAATAACAGTGTAATAGTAAAGCTGGTCAGTATCTGTGTGCAGTAAGCAATTCAAAGATATATCCCTGCATGCAAAGAATACAATTAACTTGACTCCCCTGCAATCAGCATGGTTTAGCCCAGGAGTAACTTTCCTCTCTTATTTTAAGCACCTTCTTAATTCTGAATCAGGCCCTATGTTATTATATAGTACAATAGGATTGAAGTGGTTAAGATCAAGTCTAACTATAATTAAACAAGTGACCAATCATACAAGAGTATTTTTGCAAAGTGTATAGTGTTAATGACAGTCATTACTCCCCAGGGTGACTAATATGTTGATTTGGATACTTTCAAGATTTAGCAACTTGCTACATTAATTGTAGTTATGTGTTGCATATTATAGATGTTGCCAGTGTACCATTTTAATTCTTGCTACATTTGGTCTTCTTCCACTTCCTTTTGTTCATGGCTCCTCTAGTAGGCAGGTCCTTGATATGTATACCTGATTGCTGATTGGTGCTAGATCACTTATATACTTACCCACGTGGATTATGGACATCATCCTTGACAAAGCTGTGGCGATATGCGCGTCAGAGATGTTGGGTAAGGGGTGAATGAGGTACACCTCGTTCTCCCATTCGGTATGCTCACCGCAACTCAATATTGAAGAAACAGTCTCTCCTTGTGTGATTTACTATTTAGATTTATTGGGGCACTTAGAGTTCCACCGTGAGGCGACAGGCACAGATGTAGGGGAAGTTTTTATTTTTCCTCATTAGATTAGGGAGCCTTTGCCCTTTTTATTTTTCGCCTTTTAAAAATTGCTTGTTTTAATGCATAATGAATAAATTATACATTTTAGTCAATCATGTTTGAGTGATCTTGGAAGTATATTAAAAATATTTAGATGAATTTAATTCAACTTCATACCAATTGGGTTTGCACTAAAAACAGTTTGCTTGTGATCTCTGGAATCACTTTGTTTGTATCTAGTGTTTTGAACTTTTGGTGGCACCCCTCCCCCAGTATAATGCATAATTAAATTGTGATTTTCTTCAAGTTTTGGAGTTATATCAACTGTGATTATTCCTTTGATTTTGCCCGTGTGACTCAAATTTGCTGTTTGCTATTTTAACGAATTGTGTCTGGAAAATGACATCAAATAAAGATCTAATCTAAGTTTCAAGGAAAGAGTAGTCTTAAATGAGATTAAAATGTGGAAAGTTGTACAGATTAAGTCTTCTGATGAAGGCCAGAACGTAGTAATTTGGCCGCAATCCATGTACTTGTCAGAAGCCAGATGACAACTAGCTGATAGATTGTTACTAGAAATTATTTTCAAATCCAACACGTCTTTTTAGAAATTTACAACAATCAAATTGAGAGTGCTAGACAAGATGGGATCATCTCTTTCAAATCTAAAAATTTCTTATGGTAGAGCACCCGTGTATTGCGACACTATACCTTTTTCCCAAAGTACACAAAAATCAAACATGCCCCCCAGGTCGACCCATAGTGTCAGGGAATGGCTCCCTTACTGAACAAGTGTCCAGATATGTTGACTTCCATCTTCACTAATTTGTATATACTTTACCATCTTATATACGTGACACTATACACCTCTTAACTCACTTAGATGGTATTCAGATTCAGAGTGACATATGGTTAGTCACTCTGGATGTTGAATCTTTGTTGAATACATGTGTATAGAACACTCTCTGGGTATTAAAGCTATACGCTATTATCAACGATGTTCTATTACTATGGCAAGGGAAGTAGATCTACTGGACAACTTCATAAATTCATTGAACAGTAATAACCTGAATTTAAAAGGAACAATGACTAAGAGTCTATCACAAGTAGACTTTCCGGATGTCACTATCTCTGTTAATTCTTCAGGTTATCTCAGTACGGACCTTTTCCACAAAAAAGTACTGCAACAAACAGTATTCTGTACAAGACCAGTGCCCACCATGCCAACATAATCAACAATATCCCCAAAGGTGAGTACCATAGAATACGAAGAAACTGCTTGTCCACTTCTAAATTTAAATTGAGAGCAAAGGAGCTCCAAATGAGGTTCCTTGAGCAGGGATATCCGAAAAATAAAACTTTTATCTTCAGCCTATCATAATGCCCTCAAAAAGAAAAGGGAGAAACTTATTTACCTGAAGAGGAATAAATGTGATGACCAGGTCGTCCGCATTATTACTACTTCTTGTAATCAATCTGCAGACATTCCAAAAATTCTAAACAAACATATTTCTGTTTTACATTCTGATTTATTCTTGGCACTGCAGTTAAGACCCACATCCCTTTTTGTTGGCGGCGTGCCAAAAACCTTAAAGATGTGCTAGTACATAGTGAGTTTAACTCTATTGCAAAGAGAGGAGACAAATACCCAGGCACTTTTCCATGTGGCACATGCTCTGCTTGCCTATATGTGGTTAAAAAACTTTATATTTTGGACCGCTTTAAATTGCCACATTATGCGAATTGCAACACTAAATGCATGATTTATTGCTTAGTGTGTAAATGTAACCTAAGATATGTGGGTAAGATGAAAAGACCACTGCAACAACGTGCTTTAGAGCACATTAGAGACATCCGCAATAGTGTCAGTGATCAGAATAAAGGCAAGACATTAACCCTTGTTGCTAAATATTTCCTGAAATTTCACAATGCTAATCCATCTAGTTTACAACTGTTTACCTTGGAAAAAATCATGGCTACTCTGAGAGGAGGAAATGTGGAAAAATGTCTGCTTTGCATAGAAGCAAGGTGGAGTTTTTTGTTAGACAGCACAGCTCCTTAAAGGGTTAAATGAAAATGTCTCTTATGTTTCCTTCCTTTGAGTAAGATAGTTATTTAACAATGTTACTTTCTTGGTTCATTTAATATCGTTACTTCCAGTTTCCAAATCACTTATGTTTTTACCTTAGTTTGTTGTAAGATTTTATCGTTTCTCTGTTTCCCATTCATTTAGAAGTTTTGACTATGACATGGTTTACTAATCAGTGATTGGCCATCATGGATATTTAAACAGTCACCTTCTTTTCATGTTTGACAAAGCCGTAATCCAGGCGAATCGCGCGTTAGGTCGTTTACCAGCTCGAGCTCCCGCGTTCTCATGGAGGATTTGGCCATTTCCTTCTTACCTTCTGATTTGTGAGATCACCTTTACAGCTTATGGAAACCTTACATGCATTTGATATTGATGCCATATCTCTGTTATGTATTTAATGATAATTGTTACTTATCGAGGGGAGGTACCTGCTGGTACACGGGACAGTAGAGGGAGGGATAGATACGGACCCGAAAGGGGAGAAGCGTGGCCGTGAAGCCATTCGTTGTATACATTAAGGTGAGCTTTTTCACCATTATTTTAGGGCCCCTCTTTTTTAATAATATCTACTGTCTCACACTATGTGTTTTTTCCTTGTTTATATACAAGATGTGTATGTCTATATTTCTCCTAACTATGGGTTTTAAAATATGTGAAATAAATGTCAATAAGTTTTAAACTCTCAATTGATTTTGTATTCATTAAGGTGTATAAACTCCTTTCCCTCTACCACTTTTGTATGAGTATCTAGAATTTTTCTTCTTCAGTAACATTAACAGCATGTGTGTATTTAGGGGTGAAGCTCCTAATTGACTTTGGCAGGGGCTCAGTGATACAATGATTATCTCATAGTGCCCCTCACTGCTCTGAAAAGTACAGAGTTAGGCCTCCACTTCTGTGCATTGTGCACTGTGCATGCAGAACGTACGGCTGCTTCAAGGCCCCCCCCCCCCCAATGCATGGGTCCCAGCCCATATACCCCCAGTAATCTGTGAATTAGCAGCTCCACCATTTTGCAAATGACAGCAATCTTACTCCATGATAATGCTGAAATTTTA
This sequence comes from Limnodynastes dumerilii, assembly GCA_011038615.1. Classification (NCBI taxonomy): domain Eukaryota; kingdom Metazoa; phylum Chordata; class Amphibia; order Anura; family Limnodynastidae; genus Limnodynastes; species Limnodynastes dumerilii. Next base: position 50,231 of record WWET01004022.1, on the reverse strand, counting down.
GATAACCACAGGATGTAATGTCTGTATTACTTAAGGAACACAGCCATTAAGATTGAATTTCATTGCTTTTTGTAGTATGAGTATAGTATGAGTGTACAGTTTTAAATATCATTTTCTAATTTGTCAATGTAAGAAGCCTTAATCAGACATAATAATTTGCATGGTTTTTGTCTAGACAAGATTGCTACATATACAAAACAACATACACGTTTAGCAGCTTAATTTGTGGTTATGCCAAATGACGGACCTGCCCAAAATATTGTACGCACAACACCTACATATGAGCTTTAATTACATTGTTATAATAAAAAGAGTAAATTGGTGCTTATACAGACTGCGGCCCATAAGAATGTATCACTAGCAAATGAATATTGTTTGATAACACATATATGCAGAGTAGAAATGTATTATATTTTTTATTGTATTGTTCAAAAATGCACTATAATTTATTTTCTATCTGTTTATCATAAACTAGTCTTTTCAAAAAAGGATGATGACCCAGAACCAGAACAAACTTTCCAACACTCTCTTAGGGCAAGATTTACAAAAGTTGAGTTTGTCCAAATTGCCAGTGTTTATATTCTTTTACTGTCAGTTTTAAAATCTCTGATTTACTAAAGTAAATTTGATCATTAAATCACTATAGATGGGGTATTTTCAAAATCAACATTGTTGAACTCTCTCTGGCGATTTTTTCCTGTCAGGAGATACAAATTTTAGATTTTCTAAGGGGAGAGATTGCAAATCACTGGAGAATATGGCCTGGATTCAGAGCCGCACTTATACCTTTTTTTAGGTGCAAGTGTAGACCTGAGCAATGCCATCATGAACTTCAAGGGGAGGCAAATTTAAACTGTGAAAGCAAAATTATATTTAAGAGGTGAAATTTTTAGCTCAACTCTGATTCATAGATTAAACCTAAAGCTATGCAGGCTTTGAGTTCTGTGAGCAAAAGTAATGTATTTTCCTTGCATGTTAAAGATTTAGGATTAATGCGCACCCCTCATTTTATAAAATGGTTTAGCCAAGCTGTACACTTGCACCTGTTTTACCCTTACTCCCAAACTCTGAATCCAGGCCTTAGTTTAAAAATCTCCAGAGTTAATAGAGGTGGGTCTGGGTAGAGAGTTTGTAGAAATCACTGGCAACTGGTCTGCAAATAATAATAGCACCTATAAAAAAAAGTTCTCAAGTGCTAACAGCTGAAGAACATTTTAAATTGGCCTTTACAGTTCTAATGCTGCCTGCAACATACTGCATGGGTGCTTATGACCACAGAAAGGACATCTGATGAGGATCCTGAACATCACCAGCCCCAAGTTCCACAAAGGCAGTGCATAAGCCGTCATGTGCGTTTGTTTAGTAGTGGTTCAATTGTTTCATCATATAACCGCACCAACCTCCTGAATCTTTACGAACAGGGGAGGAGGTATTTGGCGCCCAGATTTGGTGTGTCTTTCATGCTGGCCATCCTCATATTCATTTGTGCCTCTTTCTGTGCCATCCCCTACTGGGATAAATTCTCTACTTGCCATGGACATGGTACCACTGCATGGTTAAAAAACAAAAATCAGTTGGTAATTGAAGTATAATAGAAAGGAGGTTATTCACTATTATTTTTGTGTTTAAAAACATTAGTTCAAAAACAATTACTACTAAATAAAAAAAATAGGCAATAAAATAAACATAACAAAAGAAACCATTAATGTTGGTCCTAACAAGAAGGGAAATAAGTTGCAAATCTAAGCAGAAAAAAAGCCAACAAACAGGAATTTAACAGTTGATCAGTCACCAAACTAGCCACACTCCAACATACACCAGTAATGACACACAGGAAGCCATCTGTGTTATATAAAGCCTGGCAGATGAACTCTGGTAATATTTCAACAAACTCCGTAGATTTAGCACCAAACTCCATTGATTTAGGAAATCCAAAGCATTACATGTAAAATATAGAAATCAGCTGGAGTAAATCGACACACATAATGGTAGCTTGAAAATCACCACTACAAAAAAGCACCTTAGTAAATTCAGAAAAAAAAAATGCTGGACAACTACAGCGATCTTGGGCAATTTAATTTGGGGATTTAAATCACACCTTAGCAAATCTGGCCCTTGGTCTCTTTGTCTCTCTGTCTCTTTCTTTCTCTCCCTCTCTCCTAAAAGTTGTCTTACTCTATAATAGTTAGGCTTTAGGTCTGTTTTCTAATTTTAGATGCCAGGAACTTTTATCACTAATGGATATTGGTTTTTACACTCCTGCGTTGGAACTTGTTGTCCTTGAACTGACAATCATTAAGCAGTTTTTCATCTTATCAACTCTAGCTCCATTCCTATATAAGTCCTCCACCAGTATACAGATACCATTAGCAGTTATGACTTTTCTGTGGCTTATCTCCTGTCTGGCTTTTGTCAGTGCAGCCTATGGTAAGTTTAACTGAAATACTATAATAATATTTTATCTATATAGCACCTAATCTACGTCACTTGTAATAATAATAATAATAATAATAATAATAATAATAATAATAATAATAATAATAATAATAATTACTATTAATAATAATAATAATAATAATAATAATAATAATAATAATAATTATTATTATTATTATTATTATTATTATTAACATTAATTACTGAAAATATTCCCAGTTAAAAAGGCCATTATTACTTATCAGCTTTTAAAAACTGGACAGAAAAGACATTGGAGTTTTGAACTTTTTTAAATGTTTGTACTCATTTGCACTCATTTTTATGTGATTTATATCTGTCACTAATGAAACATTGCTATTACTAAAGGCTCTCTAATATCACATTTTTGTCATTTGCAGGCTGTGGAATTCCCCGTATTCCTCCAGTGGTAACTGGATATGCTAGGATTGTAAATGGTGAGGAGGCAGTTCCTGGATCATGGCCCTGGCAAGTCTCCCTGCAGGTAACTTAAAATTGAGTTTCAAGGCTTTGCTTTATTAGAATTATTTGGATATATTTAATGTTTAAAGCAGGTAATTTCAGCATTACATCCATATTCTTGATATTCACTTGATTTAAAAATGCAGTTATAGGACACATTATTAAGTCATAACTTATTTGTAATATATATTTATTTATATTTTGTTAATCATATATAATGTCTATAATTTGTTTACACTCAACTGACTTAAGATATAAGATATTTAAGATATTCTTAATAACTGTGATTATACTTTGCAGGACAGAACAGGATGGCATTATTGTGGTGGTTCTCTGATTAACAGTAACTGGGTGGTAACGGCAGCTCACTGTGGTGTGGCGTAAGTTTCACAGGTTCTACGTTGTTTTGTGCCAGAACTAGAAAAGTACCCCAAAGTCTGTTTATGTCTAATGATTGTGTAACATATACTGTAATATATAAACTATACTATCAACAACTACATAACTTGGGATTGGTTCTCATGAAAAGCTCTCTTGACATCTTACATTAAAACTAGAGGGAATTATCTATCTATCTTATACAGTATATAATATTTACATGGTAAATCTGGGTAATTAGTGTGATAAGATCCTGAGAAAATCCAAACTATGGGTCAGATCCAGATCTACGGGCGCCTTACAGATCATTACGGCCAGCAGCGTAACGGGGAGTGCACGCATGCACTCCCGTACCTTAACTGTTACAATCAGGTTTACGGCCTTACAGCTTTCCCTGCCCCGTCTTCTAATTAGCATGTCTGTCTCCACATTTACGACGGAAATACGACATGCGTACTGGGGGGAAAGCCCTTTTTTGTAACATTCCCCTTCAACACAGGGGAATTATGTATAACATGTACGTAATTCCCCTGGCGGCCATTGTTTAGGATCCGGCCCTATGTCAAGGAAGTGAAACAAGGAGTCAGGGAGAAAACTATCCTAGCATCTCTCAGAAAGAGATATAATTCTGAGTTTATGAGTTTAAAATTATCTTCCACAAGATAGAAGATAAAATAAATTAATTTTGTATAAAAAAAATAACCAAAACACTTAATTTTAATTTTAAAAACAACTAATGATTGATGCCCTTCCCCACATCACACATAGATTAATTGATACATTTTGGGGAGTACAGGGGGCCATGATAGCTGGTGGGGGTGTCCAAAACTACAAACTCCAAGAAGATGGCATCTGCCGTCTTCCCATTTGGAAAGAAATAATATGTTAAAGTAAATACAAGCTAGCACCAAAGTGGAGGGAGGGAGTGAAAGTACTGAAAAAAGAAGGAGGCCACAGCTCAGTGGCGTTTTAAGAAGTGAGGGGGCCCTTGTGCAGGATTTGCACATGCCCCCCCCCTTACCTGAGACAGGACTGTGCTGATTCGCGGGCAGAATAGGGGCGGGACAGTCCCACAGCAGGGGAAGGGGGGCTAATTTGGCATCTATTGCTTTCCTCCAGAAGATCTTAGAAGGAAGAAATAGATGCTGAATGGAATGGCCACCCTTCCCCTGCCAAACCAGGGTGCAGTATGCATGCCACAGGGTCTCCTTTTCTGAGGGGCCCGTGTGCACTGCACACCCTGCACCCATTATAGATACGCCTATGCCACAGCTAGAATATTAACATTTATAATTTGGATTGCTTTACTCTGGCCCACCCAGTCTCACCTAATCTTACTATGACCCACCCAAGCCCACCTAGCACCACCACCCAAGCTCACCTAGCACCAACTAGCAGTGTAACATATAAACTTACAATAAATTAAGTCTGTTGTACAGATGTTGGCAAGGTCCCAATCAATCATTTACCTTCATTTGTACCTATGTGGCCCTCATGTCCATCCCTACCTTGTATGTCTGTAACTGTATTTTGTTGTATTTTGTACGGCGCTGCGGACACCTTGTGGTGCCTTATAAATAAACAAACAATAAACAATAAATAAATAAACAATAATAATAGTAGTAATAATAATAATAATAATAATAATAATAATAATAATAATGTCTCTTTTTTATTCTTTTATTCCTAATTCAAATGTGGTAAATTTACTACTAGAAAAACATGATAAAAAATTTCTTTGTAAACCATCCCATAAAACCAATATGGCAAACAGAGATGTGCACTTATTATTTCATGACATTAAAAACAATGTTGAACTGAGATTTTATTTTTCTACTTCAAACATGTTAAATATGTTATATGTTTATGATTACAGGTACAAAATAAGAATAACTTTATGCAATGAAGGAGTATAGAGAGAATAAGTGAAATTAATTAATTTATATAATATTTTAGAAATATCTCTCAAATATTCCATTTTTTTTTCGGTTTCTGCATAATGATAATAACAATTTTACACTTGCTTTTTTACATGGAAAAATCTTAATATATGGAATGATATTGTACTGCCATTTAATGCATATCTAGAAATAAGGTCAGACAAAACATGTTATTTTATATATTTTATATTGCTACATAATATGTTTTTATTTGCTCATAGGAATACTGACCGTGTTGTTGTTGGAGAACATGACAGAAGCTCATCAGCTGAAGCTATCCAGTCTCTGGCTGTTTCAAGAGTGAGTGTAATTAGTAATGTAATCAATTTAGGTCCTTATCAAAAGTGCAGAGAATGTACTCATCTAGTCAAACTCAGTACACTAGTACCATAATGTTGTAAACAATATTTATTTATTTTTCTGATTTCTAATTCTTGTGAAGACTTTATTGTTATGGTACTGTATATTTTATTTTTTAGGTTTTTCTTTTGAACAGGAGTCTATTTATTATTTTGGTCAATTGTGTGCCTGTGTATAAATGTATGTGAACACACAACTGTCCATCTAAACTTGTTTGTTGGTTTGCCTGGTTTCTAGATTATGAAATAATTACCAAGCCCTGGATTAGTATATTGCTATTTTTCTGATTTCTAATTCTTGTAAAGACTTTATTTTTATGGTACTGCATAATTTTTTTGGGGGGGTTTTCTTTTGTACAGGAGTCTATTTATTATTTTGGTCAATTGTGTGCCAGTGTATAAATGTATGTGAACACACAACTGTCCATCTAAACTTGTTTGTTGGTTTGCCTGGTTCCTAGATCATGAAGTAATTAACAAGCCCTGGATTAGTATATTGCTATTCATTAGTTCACGTTGGTTTATTATGAGGATGATAATAATGATTATTTATCAGGATTACTTTTTTTTAATATGTTAAAGGTTTTTACACACCCCAACTGGAATTCTAACACCATTAATAACGACATTTCCCTGATTAAACTTGCCACACCTGCTGTCTTTGATAGCACTGTATCACCAGTGTGCCTGGCTAGCAACGGTGAGGTATATGATGATGGCCGTCTTTGTGTTACAAGTGGATGGGGAAAGACCAGATACAATGGTAAGAATAACCTATGTATATTTTTATGTACTTTGCAACTTGTTGATCAAAGTACCTTATATAGGTAGTAATTGATAGTGATAGATACATATCCTGAAAGTCCAAACGAGGTTGCAATTGTGGGAACAATTTCTTACCTTACTGGAATCAGTAGTTATAACAGTGCAAGTGGATTAATGCTCAGGATTTTATTTGAGCTTTATGGAAATTATTATGTAACTGACAGATTTATATCTTACTGTACACAGCTCTCACTACACCAAGCAAACTGCAACAGACTGCACTGCCTGTGCTTTCCAATGCTCAGTGCAAGAGTTATTGGGGTAACAACATTAGTGATGTCATGATCTGTGCTGGAGCTGTTGGATCCTCTTCTTGCATGGTTTGTATTTATTTGCTCAAAAATAATATTTCCTTTATGGCTATATTTCTGGATAGGGGAGAGGGGAGGATTGTTAAACTTATTTATTACTATTTAATAATTTAATTGAACTTAAATTAAAATAATTTAAAGCATGTTTACTAATTTATTAGCATGTCAAAAAACTGTCTAGAAATATACTCTCACAATAATAATTTCAGGTGCTTGGCGTAATGAACTGATCAATGCTATGTCAATCTAATTATTGTGCAATGTACAAACGTTATGATTTCCCCAGCTAGTGGATTGTGTGTAGCTGGCTTAAGATATACACAGCTACAAAATTAATGACGTGTCAACCTTAAACCAGTAAAATTTTAGCAAACTATTATTATGTGGGATTTTTAGTTTCTCAGATGCATTAACTGGATCCTATCTAGACATGAAGTTAGCATGTCTGCTGACATATTTATATTTGAAATGTTTTATTTTAGATTACATATTTGCCTACTCATACTTTTGGTGGAAATGAAAGTATAGTGCTTTTAATAATAATAATGAGGAAAGCAAATAACAAAACAAGTCATGTTTTAATCGAATAATAATAATAATAATAATAATAATAATAATAAAAATAATATTTAATTTCCTTGACCTTAATGACTTTGCTCCCTCCTGCCAAGCTCTATATAAATGTAAGTCACCAAATAGGTTAATAACCTTCAGAACCCAGCACCTTGTTTAATGTGCTTAAAGTTAAAACCTTTGCCCTTCATTCTCTCAAGAAATAATGTAAGTATTGATTAGTATAGAGAATATTTAAGAATGGCCAATTACTTTAATGTTTATTCTATTAGTAAGTTCCTCTGTTCCCAGGAGCTTAGTATAAAGAAATATTAATTCCTGTTTAGATAAATTATTTGAGTTTTAAAAAAAGTGCTAAGATAAATAAAAAAGAGCTTTTAAAATAAAATATTGTATATTGTCGGTGTAAATTACAACGCTAATGAGTAAAATTGTTTACTTACAGAGACTATTGTTATCTGTTGAACAAGAAGTATTAAAGTTAATGTTGGTGTGTTAATTATTATTATCAACATAATTGTGGAATTATGCAAAAACACAGAATGCTCTATTATCTTACAGGGAATTTGAGCTAATTTAAAATTTAAAATGTTTTTTTAATGTTTATGAGTATATAAATGTTTTATTTTTTGCAATTCCTTGCTTATATAAATATTGATTAGAATTGCTTACACTTATATTTTTCCCAATGTTGTTAAAGAAGGATTTGGAGCCAATAGTATGCTACCCCAGAAATATTATTAAAATGGAAAAACTCATATTTTTGTAAGCAAGATGGCAATTATTTCACAGTATAAAAAAAAAAAAGAAAAAAGAAATTGCAGTTAAAATGATTTGTAGCATGCTAGGATGAGTCCAGTCATGGGGCAGCCAATGGTACGAAAGGAATATGCATTAATCTCACCCAATAGAGAAAACCATAGTTATTCTGAAAATATCTACCTAGAACAACTGCCTACTTATGACTTATAGACTATATACGTATAAATTAAGAGCCAAATAATGTCTAGAGTCATTATAAGTTAAAAAAATAAAAAAAATGGCCAGACTGGTTAGACAACATAACGCTTATCTGCCATCAAACTCTGTATTAGCAACAGTTCATTTATATTTAAGTCACTCTTCATTAATAATTTCTGTCATTGTAGGGTGACTCCGGTGGACCCCTTGTTTGTCAGAGTAATGGAGCATGGACATTGGTTGGTATTGTGTCCTGGGGAAGCAGCTCATGTTCAACTTCTACCCCAGCTGTCTATGCCCGAGTCACTGAGCTCCGCAGTTGGTTGGACCAAACTGTTGCTTCTAACTAAAAATGTAAAGAGCATTATCTACTAAACTTTGAAAGCAATAAAAAATACTTTACATTTATTTTGTCATCTGTTCTCTTATTTCCTATGCAATAGAAGAAAGCAGTATATTCATGCTAGAATGTTATTTGTTTATCAGTCATTGCTGTACAGGCAATTAATTTGCTCCATGTATTTAGCAAAATATTTTCTAGAACTGCATAGTAGAATTGGAAACTCAGAAATATAATTATACTAATTGTCTCTTCTATTACAATAAATCAATAGGCATTAATTCTTAATATACCATTTTAATCTAAAGTATGTAATACATTTTTACAAGAGATGTATAGAAATCCTCTTGACCGGTTTTGGATTTGTTCTTATAATCATTTTAGTTTTGGTTTTGTGTTTTGAATATCTTTAAAAAAAAATTATAAAAAAAAAGCTAAACCATGTAACTTGGAGCCAGGGCCGCCATCAGGGGGGGACAGTCGTGACTACTGTCCCAGACCCGGAGCTGATGGGGCCCACCATCATTAACAGGCCAATGAGCACTGGCCAGCTGTAAACGCAGGTCCACCCCTGTGATTTTACCGTTTATATCACATAGGGGCTGGGTTCCAGCAGATGTGTCCTTGGCCCCACAACTTCTGATGGCAGCCCTGCTTGTACCTACAGTATTATTAGCATCAATGATATTAATTTCCAGACATTTTGGACCACGTCACAACTCAAAATATTGTTTTTACTATATTGAAACAGAGAAAACACATGACTCCTAAAAAATATAGCGCATCACTGAAACATTGTGTCATAGCAATGGCAGGCAGGGTGGTAGTTTAATAAACTACAAAATATTTTCATTAATCCTGGAAGAAAAATAATTTAGAAAATATGGAAGTAACTGGAGTAAGTAAATAAGAAGTTAGTGGAAACAAGAAAAAGTAGTTATTACAATAAGGAAAATAAAGCAAGTTTTTAGGAACCAAGCAACTAAATGTCCATGGCCATGATATGAGTCTTTCTTTGCCACTGTGTGTGGTATATGGCATGTGTGTAATTTAACTATTTTCTTCAGTAATTTTTTCTTGCATACTTTTATGTGATGCTTTCTGAAGGATGAACAACAAGTTTTTTCTCTGGAATACCCTTTATAACACTGTTCACTTTTGCATTGATCTCCCACCTGAAAAAATGACCTAACCCCTTTTAAAAAGAATTACCATTACATGCACTCCAATTGACAGTGATTTAATCAAAAATCCCCCTCACAATCACCTCTATTTGTTTGGCAGTTTTGATGGCGTTTTGATGGTGCAAACCTCATATGGTGGTCTGTATGTTCAGCACTGTAAAAATGGGACAGATTATTTAAAACTAACGCTTTTGACTTTTGTAAAGCCACGATAAAAATCGCCCCAAAAATATTGGTTTTACAAAGCCATTGTTCAGTAAATCTTTTCCTAAATGTTATCTAAACGTTATCTAAACAAAGTATATTGCCCATAAATTAAGGGCAAGAGAAATTCCTATTAGTGGGCACTATAAATCTTCATACATCATAGCTTTTATTAATATCAAAGCAAAAAATTATTAGTTATTGGTATATATTCCATAAAATCACTTAATCCAATTGAATCAGGTAAAACATTAAACATAAAAAAAAACCATACACACACAATAGCCTACAGTGCAATGACATACTGATAAAATATATGAAAAACAAGTATGGCAAGTAGCCACAATGGGCTGGATTCACACTTAAGAAGCTTTGGCTTTTTAAGTGCAGGGATATGAGAAATGACCTACTATGCATGTGAAGTGGTTTCATTCTCCGGCAAGAAAATGTGATTTGCAAAATAGGGACATCCGAAATTTCCTTTTCGGATGTCCCTATTTCGAAAACTTACCACTTTCTACTTTTTATTTCAGAATGGGTGAGTATGCCGTTCGGTGTACTTTACCCATTCTCCTTTGGAAATACCGCCGCTGCTGATATCCCGCCGGCGCCGCAATTGCCAGACCACGGTACAGGTGAGTAACCTCTCTGTGTGGGGTAGGGAAGGTTAGGGTCAGGCTGCAGGGGAGGGAGGGTTAGGGTCAGGCTGCAGGGGAGGGAGGGTTAGGGTCAGGCTGCGGGAGATGGTGGGTTAGGGTCAGGCTGCAAGTAAGGGAGGGTTAGGGTCAGGCTGCCAGGAAGAGAGGGTTAGGGTGGTGAGAAGGCAGGGTTAGGGTTAGAATTAGGGAAAGGAGTGGGGGACAATTTTTACTTACTTTTAGGAGCAATGAAAGCTCGGTGGAGCATTTTCAGGGGCTGGACAGAAGATTGAGGTGCAGATAGGTCCGCAACTAACGCTCTCTTAAGACTGAATACAGGCCAATATCTATTTATTAATGGGTCAGATGTAAAATTTACCGTAGGTGAGGATGCTATCAGTGCCAAAAAATAATTCTACAACTTTTATTCAGAACTATAAGGTATTAATCTGGGCACACATACAATAATTACTTAACTTAAAACTGAACTGAAAAAAATTTGTTTCCTCCCACCAAATTCGGATCTGTAATCGAGGCAAAACACCATTTTCATTAAAATTTCAGATCTTCTGAGCCTTGTAGTTCCTGCTTTTTGTTTTCTGACAGGAAGTATCATATAACTGTGTTCAGCCATTCACAAAGGTCTGTACATAAAGGCAGGCTTGTGGAGGCTTTTTTTTTTGTTAAACAGCTACAACTTTATTGAGCTGAGTGGGAAAAAAATGAACAAAATGTCTGTGATGGGTAAATGTCTGTGATAACGTGACCATTTATTTTTTTCCCCAAACGGGACATCTACTAATTTCTAAAAATATATGTAGAACTACCATATACTGGAGCGCTGCAGCACTTTGCATGAGGAATATGAAATAAAAATAGAAATTCGAACATCAGCTCTATAGGGGAGGATAAGGACCCTTGGAAATAGAAAGATACAAAAAAGAAAAATATAGAGCGCTTCACAGATTAATCTATTTTATTATTAACAAATCATTTATAAAAAAAGATAATAATGGTGCACTGGGACTAGAATTCCACCAGTGACACACCACAATAACAATATAAAACAATATTTGCCAATGAGCAACAGAGATACAGCATAGATTGATAGAACTAGCTGGTGATCAAGCAGCTAGTATTAATTGCATCGTATAAAACATCCACTGAAAAATGGTTTGCTCGTTGGTTCCACAGAACGGCTTTAGGTGGGAATAACAAAACCTTGACTCTTGGTAGCTATGTTCGTCTATAGACAGAACTAGCGTCAGTTCTTTGGCCAATTGCACAAGGCAGCTCCAGATGGCAGCAGAGAAACCACTGTGATGCCGCTGCGGCTCACAAGCCGAAAGATGAGCTGTTACAATGTAATGGATAGTTGTACCTCTGGGAGAGCCTTGATGTGGGAATATCAGCCGTACTATTGAAGGTACGTTGGTTCAAACCTCCGTTAGTCTGCCCACATGTGGACCGCTGTGTCCATAATCATCCGCCGGCAGGTGGCTTCTTATAGCGATATTCAACCGGCTACCAACAAGCGGGTATCAAACAGAAAGTTCTTTGGAACAGTGGATGTGTAAAGATATAAGAGTGTATTCTGTTGCTCAATTCCAAATAGAAAGACACCTCTACGCGTTTCTCTACACCAGTAGTTTCCTCAGGAGGGAAGTGGTGTGCATGGAAAGGTTTGGCTTTAAATACTTGGCTAATTAGCACAGATTAGCTTTTAACCCTATAGGTAAGTTATTGAGGATAACTGATAGCAGCTATACTCAGTACTGATACATAATAAACAAAGATCCAAATCATATTCTGCAATGAAACTCTAATTGGGCATAAATTAGCAAAATATAATAACTAAAAATTGACAATAGTAAATTAATATTTACCTATGGTGCACGGAACAACCAACATAAAACTTAATCAGATACTAAAATATAACCATATCTGAGACCATTAATGATCCATTTTAATTCTCCTATAATAGAGATAAAAAAATATATAGAGAGGAAATTAGTTTCTTATTGTGAAGAATATTTAAACTGTGATTAGTAATGAAATCATAAATATTTACACCTACAATAGTTATTTCTATAGAATACTGAAAAGTACAGAAAATCAACATTATAGTCATAACATTGGAAGGAGACTAATCAATAGGTCTCCAATATTGATCCTATTCCAAATATATACTAAAAACTAAAAGGTCACCACTACAAAGCAGTCAACCTATAAAGAAAATTAGAGTGAAACAGTCGACAAAGATAGAGCCGATGATAAACAATATATTGGATAACTTCAATCATCCACAACAAGAAGGGGGGGGGGATGTACAGAAGAGATAAACAGGATCTATTCTGACTAGTAAACAGTAAATGGGGTATAGAGTGGGGTCCGAACTAGACATAATAGATGTCATTTAAACAAAATGATTTAGCTCTATTTGCTCATTAAGACCGTTGGGGGTCATTGTATCGAGCCTGAAAATCCAGTATGCCTCCCTCTGGCAGAGTCGGGCATACTGGTAACAACCCCTTGCTGTATTTTCTATACACTCAATTCCTTTTATTTTAATGGACTCCACTTTACCACCATGTTTACCGTTAACATGTCGTGATATCGAGTGAAGTTTATAATCCCTAAGGATATTTCTCCTGTGTTCGGCAAAACGAACTTGGAGCTGCCTCGTGGTCCTCCCCACATACTGCAGTCCACAGATGCAGGATATTAGGTACACCACGAAGCAGCTCCTACAATTGATAAACTGTTTAATCTGAAACATCTCTTCTCTCATCCTTGTACAGAAAATGTTTTGTTTATTTTCACCAAAGCGGCACATGCCGCACCTCGATTGAGCACAGGTAAAAAAACCTTTTGGTTTTTTTGGGAGCCATGTTCTTGTAGTGGCCTCTTTAAGTCCCATAAAATGGCTATGGACTAGAATGTCCTTTAGACTTTTTGCTCTTTTGAAGATGACTCTAGGTGTCGATTTCATATATGCACATAATGAAGAATCAAATGATAAAATTTTTGAATTTTTCCGAATAATATTTGTAATTTCATTAGCATGTGAATTATATTGTGTGACAAAACAAATTTGTTCTGTATATTCAGATCTCACATTTTTTATCCTTTTGTTGTCAATCAAAAGATCAGATCTATTTCTATCCGCAGCCTCCTCCATTGCATTTGTAATGATTTCTAGTGGATAGCCTTGTGCCAGAAGACTATTCTTAAGTTGCTCACTCTGTTTATAAAAATTATCAATATCTGAACAGTTTCGTCGCAAGTGGACAAATTGACTTCTGGGGACTCCCCTAAGCCAACTCCACTTGTGACAGCTTTTGTACTGTAAAAAGTGGCTAGTATCGACTGGTTTTTGGTAAGTTTTCGTGTGTAACAGGTCCCCAACCACCTCAACAGTGATATCAAGAAAATTAATAGTGATCTCGCTGTGCTGGTGAGTGAACGTTAAATTAAACCGGTTATTATTAAGGTGATTAAGAAAAATTTCAACAGAAGAGGAGTCCCCATCCCAAATGAACACCAAATCATCAATATAGCGCCCAAAATAGACCAGGCTCACTTCGAACGGGCCCCCCCACACAAGTTCCTCCTCTAGGAGGCCCATGTATAGGTTGGCGTAGCTCGGAGCGAACCTGGTCCCCATAGCTGTGCCAAGCCATTGCCTATAGCAACGGCCCTCAAAAATAATTGTATTGTGACTAAGAATAAATTGAATCCCATCCAAAATAAATTTTTGTAGTGCAGGGGGATAATTAGAGTGATGAGTCAAATGATATGATATGGCTTCTATACCTTTATCGTGAGGGATATTTGTGTACAATGCTTCGACATCACACGTCATAAGTCTGTATCCTTTTTTCCATTTTACTGATGTAATTTTTTGCAAAAAAGCTTGAGTGTCTTTAATATATGATCTAAGGGGGGTAACTAACAGTTGAAGATAACAGTCTATAAGGTGTGATAAAGAAGCAGTGAGGGAACCTACACCAGAAATTATAGGGCGTCCGGGGGGTGAAGTGAGGGACTTGTGAATTTTAGGAAGAAAATAAAATGTCGGGGTGGTTGGGAACCTGCTACACAGAAAAGACCAGGTATCGGTGGTAATAATGCCCTCATCCTTTGCCAGTCTGATAAAATTTTCATATTTATCTAGGTAATCTCTAGTGGGGTTTTTTTCCAAAATTTCATAAAACTTTTCATTAGGTAGCTGTCGATTTGCTTCAGCGACATAATTCTCTCGATCCAAAATCACTATTGCTCCCCCTTTGTCGGCGGGTTTAATTATAATATGTTCATCCGCCAACAGTGATTTGATCGCTTTCCTTTCAGCCCCACTGAGATTATTTCTAATCGGCTGCTTAGAAGTCTTCTGGCAAAGGTCCTTAAAATCAGCAAGAGTTGCTTGATAGAATGTTTCTACATGATCTTTTTTGCATTGGAGGGGATAGAACTCTGACCTTTTTTTAGGAGGATTGACCTTTGGCATAGCATCCTGACATATGTTGGATTCAAAACCCAGTTCGATCAAACTTTCCAAAGCTTCCCTTTCTAGGGGACTAGTCAGAGAGAGGTTGTTTTGTTCATCATTCACTATATTTTTATTGGAAAAGAATTTCTTCTGACATACACTCCTAATAAATCTGTTTAAATCTACAAATAACGTGAACATGTTTAGTCTGCTTATTGGGGCAAACTTAAGGCCCTTTTTAAGGAGCATAATTTCATCATTACTAAGCAATTTAGATGAAAGATTATATAAATTTTCTACTTCCTTAGCTATTTCATAATTCTGAAACTTTTTGTTTTGTTTCCCTCTTGTTCCTCCCCTGCATCCTCTCCCTCTAAACTTCTTTGCCTCTTGGGGCTGTTCAGCTGAAAAAGATGGTATCTGTTGGAGAGAGGAAGCAGGGGGAGGGAAATGGGAAGTCCTAAAAAAGAGACTGGGTATGTAGAAGATTCTTCACTACTTTTAATGAGAGCACCTGCATATGAGATTTTAATGCTAATGAAATTACAAATATTATTCGGAAAAATTCAAAAATTTTATCATTTGATTTTTCATTATGTGCATATATGAAATCGACACCTAGAGTCATCTTCAAAAGAGCAAAAAGTCTAAAGGACATTCTAGTCCATAGCCATTTTAAGGGACTTAAAGAGGCCACTACAAGAACATGGCTCCCTGAAAAACCAAAAGGTTTTTTTACCTGTGCTCAATCAAGGTGCGGCATGTGCCGCTTTGGTGAAAATAAACAAAAAATTTTCTGTACAAGGGGGGGAGAAGAGATGTTTCAGATTAAACAGTTTATCAATTGTAGGAGCTGCTTCGTGGTGTACCTAATATCCTGCATCTGTGGATTGCAATATGTGGGGAGGACCACGAGACAGCTCCAAGTTCGTTTTGCCGAACACAGGAGAAATATCCTTAGGGATTATAAACTTCACTCGATATCATGACATGTTAACGGTAAACATGGTGGTAGAGTGGAGTCCATTAAAATAAAAGGAATTGAGTGTATATAAAATACAGCAAGGGGTGGTGACCAGTATGCCCGACTCTGCCAGAGGGAGGCATACTGGATTTTCAGGCTCGATACAATGACCCCCAACGGTCTTAATGAGCAAATAGAGCTAAATCATTTTGTTTAAATGACATCTATTATGTCTAGTTCGGAACCCACTCTATACCCCATTTACTGTTTACTAGTCAGAATAGATCCTGTTTATCTCTTCTGTACATCCCCCCCCCCTTCTTGTTGTGGATGATTGAAGTTATCCAATATATTGTTTATCATCGGCTCTATCTTTGTCGACTGTTTCACTCTAATTTTCTTTATAGGTTGACTGCTTTGTAGTGGTGACCTTTTAGTTTTTAGTATATATTTGGAATAGGATCAATATTGGAGACCTATTGATTAGTCTCCTTCCAATGTTATGACTATAATGTTGATTTTCTGTACTTTTCAGTATTCTATAGAAATAACTATTGTAGGTGTAAATATTTATGATTTCATTACTAATCACAGTTTAAATATTCTTCACAATAAGAAACTAATTTCCTCTCTATATATTTTTTTATCTCTATTATAGGAGAATTAAAATGGATCATTAATGGTCTCAGATATGGTTATATTTTAGTATCTAATTAAGTTTTATGTTGGTTGTTCCGTGCACCATAGGTAAATATTAATTTACTATTGTTAATTTTTAGTTATTATATTTTGCTAATTTATGCCCAATTAGAGTTTCATTGCAGAATATGATTTGGATCTTTGTTTATTATGTATCAGTACTGAGTATAGCTGCTATCAGTTATCCTCAATAACTTACCTATAGGGTTAAAAGCTCATCTGTGCTAATTAGCCAAGTATTTAAAGCCAAACCTTTCCATGCACACCACTTCCCTCCTGAGGAAACTACTGGTGTAGAGAAACGTGTAGAGGTGTCTTTCTATTTGGAATTGAGCAACAGAATACACTCTTATATCTTTACACATCCACTGTTCCAAAGAACTTTCTGTTTGATACCCGCTTGTTGGTAGCTGGTGGAACATCGCTATAAGAAGCCACCTGCCGGTGGATGATTACGGACACAGCGGTCCACATGTGGGCATACTAACGGAGGTTTGAACCAACGTACCTTCAATAGAACGGCTGATATTTCCACATTAAGGCTCCCCCAGAGGTACAACCATCTATTACATTGTAACAGCTCGTCTTTCGGCTCGTGAGCCGCAGCGCCATCACAGTGGTCTCTCTGCTGCCATCTGGAGCTGCCTTGTGCAATTGGCCAAAGAACTGACGATAGTTCTGTCTAAAGACGGACATAGCTACCAAGAGTCAAGGTCTCGATATTGCCACCTAGAGCCGTTCTGTGGAACCAACGAGCAAACCACCAATAGCTTTGACCATTAACGGACGCAGTCACCATTTAACATCAGACGTGGGAGTAGTAATTATCGCCATCTCTGCAGACAACGCTGCAGATAAGTACTATACACCATCTTTTCTATTATACAAGTGGGATTGTCATACTGTGGATTGCTGTATTCCGTAGCTGCAAAGTTTACTTGTTTGAATTAAAGCAAGTGCATCATATAGGCCACCATACTCTGCTGACAAATTGTTGGAATTGAGGGTTCTTCCATAAGAAAATCGTTTTGATATTATCTTTTTCAGTGGATGTTTTATACGATGCAATTAATACTAGCTGCTTGATCACCAGCTAGTTCTATCAATCTATGCTGTATCTCCGTTGCTCATTGGCAAATATTGTTTTCTATTGTTATTGTGGTGTGTCACTGGTGGAATTCTAGTCCCAGTGCACCATTATTATGGCTGTTTTATGATACATATTTTTATCTTTTTTTATAAATGATTTGTTAATAATAAAATAGATTAATCTGTGAAGCGCTCTATATTTGTCTTTTTTGTATCTACTAATTTCTTTTCTATTGTATGCATTCACACTTCATATTTAAAACCTATTAACCTTATATTTATACCTTATATACTTTGCAAAAATAAACAGTAGGGATAGAGAATCAGCGCCAAATAAAAGTGTGTGCAGCTTATGAATGTATACTGTAGTAGAACAAAACCACATAACAAAGTGACTTGCAATAAATACTTAACATCTAATAAGCGGTCACTTCAGTTGTGACAAAAGGGAAAAAAGGCAGAAATATACAATTTCTATGTTTATGCCAAGTCCACTGGCAATATCATACACAGTTAAAAGTCCCGTATGGACAGATGGTGGATATCGGTTTCAAGTTCATGCAGTTCAAAATAGCTAAGATAGAGAGGTACCTTTCTGTAGCTACAAGGCAGGGAAGGCAAAACGGTACACTATACTGGGTGGTATGTGTGAATAGATGTGCCGCGTGGACTTCTCTCTCCAGTGCGTGCGTTCCACTCCTAGGCAACAGGTACACTGCGTTCCACTCCAGGAGAAAACTGTATGCAGGAAACCGAAAAGAATGCAAAGAAGCACTATATAGTGCAGGTCACATTTATTAAGTTAAGGAATTAAAGGTGGATATACTCACAAGGGAGTCATAAAAACAGGCATTGAAAAACAGGGTATAGGCAGTATCCAGTAGTTCCTGAATCAATACTATAGAACTGTAATAAACCCCAAATGCACAGAATAATGAAAGGAATATTTCTCTAGGCACCAACCAATGCGTTTCGACTGTATAAACAGTCTTTCTCAAGGCTACTGAAGAGGTGCTTAGAGATATATATAGGGGTGTAGTACCAATTCCCGGCGCTTTAATTTCAGACACTGTAAATGCCGATCAGCATTTACAGACGCGGTAAAATTCCCGACAGCTAAATGACCGACCCGTTATGGATACCTACAATCATATTACCAACGATAATAATACCGGCGCTCTGTCAATACCGGCCAGTCCAAATGCCGGCGCCTAAATAATATCGGCCTGTCCAAATATCCTGGCGCCTAAATAATACCTGACCGTCCAAATGCGGCGCCCAAATAATACCGTCCCGTCAAAATCCCGGCACCTAAATAATACCGGCCCGTTAACATTCAGGCGCCCTAATAATACCGGCGCCTAAATAATACTGGCACGTCCAAATTCCGGCGTCTAAATAATACCGGCACGTCCAAATTCCGGCGTCTAAATAATACCGGCACGTCCAAATTCCGGCGCCTAAATAATACCGGCCCGTGAACATTCAGGCGCCCTAATAATAAATAATACAGGCGCCATAATAATATAGGCACCTATAAGTCACAAGGATCGCTTTCAAATCCATGTACTTTGTACATTTTGACAATTAGAAATATCAGTGTCATGTCTATTGTTTGCCTTTATATAATAACTGCAACTGTGCACCCCCTTAATAAGAGTACTGTAATCTGCAACCTGTAAATATTGACATAGTCCACAAGCACAATTATGAGGTTCATTTTTTCTTTATTATTACAAGTTATAGACTTCACATCTCCACTTCATTAAGCACATATTTATAAAAGACATATAATATTTTAGAATTTATTTATTGATAGCATTTATCAATGAATTACAATATTTTATGATAGTGCAATAGTGATTTTTGACTCTGGGACATGTTTTTTAGTCCTGGTCCACATCTGCAGGGACACAAAGATGAACTAAAACAAATGTTATGTTCAGATTAGTTCACATATTTACTTTTGACACTACCATTTGTAATTTTGGAATATATTCTTTGTTTATTAATTAAATTCTGTAATTATTACTTTTTTCCTTCTGAGAACTTAACATCCATGTAAATTAGTTCAAGCATTGTCAGTAATCCTTTCCATTCTATTTTCTGTATACTTTATTTTTATTTTATTGCAAGTAGATGCAAAGAATATCTCTAAAGTATGTAGTTTCACTGTTGATTATACCTTTTTTTTTGGTTATCCCCTTTTTTTTATATTGTACCAATATTGTTCTTCATGTATATGTTTGTGCACGCAAAGATGATCAATGTCAAACAAAGATGAAAACATATTGACTTAATATGTCATGTCTCTATGTAACAGCCTGTCACAAATACCGAAAGCAGACCTCTATTTCTAATAATGATTGTTGTTATCCATTGCCTGTATGTCAACCTAGCTATTACACAGCATTTCATTTTCCTCCAATTATATTGATTTTCATGTCTCATCTACCTTTGTGTTTATCTCTTTTCTATGTTTAATTGTAACCACATTTCGTGAAATTTTTAGGGACTAAATATGTAAGCTTTTATTATTTTAATGTCTAAAATCCAAATTCATTTTTAGTTCAAACTCTACCGTTGTCTGTAATGTGTAGTACACAATGTGTCATGTGTCTTAGAATGTCTACTGTAAAAATATAACAAATATGTATGCAACCCTGCATTACACACACTGCTTGTTATACCTGTATCCATGTACATGTCACTAGGGAAATTAATACAATAAAGTTATGCAATAATAATATACATTAATACCAATTTTATTAATGTTTGTTTAACATGAAACCAACTTCAGAACTTCATCTTCCTTCCCGTAATAAAGTTACACCACACAATAAAAGTTTTATTGACATTGCTTCAACACACATCATAAGCAATAATTTATCCAGAAAACCAAAATTCTGTGTTTCACAATACCTTAAATGAATGTAATTTACATGATGATAATACAGTATTATACATTATCTGGATCATTATGCAAGTTTAATAAAAATACAAAATTGGATGTTATCACAACACCGTCACATTTATTTGTAAATTCCTCAGTTTTTTGGCAAACACAACCGTTCATTTTCAAATACTTTTGTTGAAGTCCATATGCAAAAGGCCAGTGAACAGTTCAGAAGTGCTGGGTACTCTTCTGAAGTGCTATGCACTCACTTGAATAGCAAAGTCCATGGTCCAGTTTGCATAATCTTGTTACACTTGCCAAGTTTAGGTAACAATTTTTAAGTACAGTAATTTTTCTTTTAAAATTCATGGTGTTTCATAAATGTGTCTCCACTTTACAAGTGTATTAACGATAATCCAAGTCCATTGTAAAGCTGCCAATTTAAGTCTTTAAAAGTCCATAGAAATGTTCCAAATTGTTTTTCCAGTAAACTTTATTCAAACTGCTTCTGAAATATTATTGTTCATTGGAAAGGTGAAATCTTTATAAATCTTTTCCTCAGGTTTGTTCTGAAAAGTAATAGTGAAAGTCAGTACGATATTGTGTTAAGTTTGTTATAACAAATAATTTGTGCGAGAACGTTAAGTCTTGCACAAAGAATTTGGTGTTTGCAATTAATTAACGGCTTTCGTTCACACTACTTACATTGCTGGTGACAACGGAAGGGACGGCCGACACCAACGCTGATTGTTTACCCAGGACAGGTCTGCTGTGATGGGAACCAGTTTGGAAGATGGAAGCCATGACCTAAAAAAGAGAAAAAAAACAGCATAGCAAATGACACACTTACTCGCTTTTCCAGTGAGTGGCAAAAGGTCAGATGGTTTCAGTACTTACATTGCTGGTGACAACGGAAGGGACGGCCGACACCAACGCTGATTGTTTACCCTGGACGGGTCTGCTGTGATGGGAACCAGTTTGGAAGATGGAAGCCATGACCTAAAAAAGAGAAAAAAACAGCATAGCAAATGACACACTTACTCGTTTTTCCAGTGAGTGGCAAAAGGTCAGATGGTTTCAGTACTTAAATTGCTGGTGACAACGGAAGGGACGGCCGACACCAACGCTGATTGTTTACCCTGGACGGGTCTGCTGTGATGGGAACCAGTTTGCCAGATGTTAAATAGTGATGATGCTGGTGATGTGCCGAGTGTCATTGTCCCCAAGGTGTGCTATGCTGCAAATAAATTAAACAGAGTAGGCATGGAATATAATTTCAGACTTTAACATTTATGTTGGTGTAATTACAACAATTATAAACAAATACTTACCTGTTTGTCTAGTCGCCTACTGCTGATGAGAGGGAGGAGCAAAATATCACTCTATCATCTCCCTCATCAGACGCAACTCATCAAACAGCATAACAATGTTGGTAGAAGTTGCCAGACTAGCAGATGCAGCCTGTTGCTGTGTCGCCAGGATCATCTGCAAGGTTGTTTGAGTGATCTACACGACAAAATTAGTTATGTTTAATTAGACGCATGTATATTAAAATGCAAAATGAAAGTGAAATATCTTGCTGTTGTTACCTCCTGTTGACGCAGCACAGTATTGTACTGCTCGCCCAGTACTGCTGTTCGCTGCAACAACTCCTGAAGCACAGCAGGATGGGGGGGGGTTTGCTCCTCGGTGTCCGTCTGTGTCGTGACGGAACACATGCTGGGTTGCTGGGGAAGCAGATATTCAACAGGAGAGTCTGAAAAAGCAAACATAGAATTAGAAATAATTTAATAAGAAAACAATATTACAGATATTCCAACAAGCTGACATACACAAAGTTGGTTTAGCTTTCATCTCATTATCACAAAGGTAAGTCAAGTACAGTAATTGTAAAACTTAATGTCAAAATAATTAAAAGCAATACCTGCAGTTACTTATGGGTGACTTTCAAAAATGTTGCGCCGTGCCTGAAGTATGCTGGCTGTATCTGTGGCAAACACAACACCAAACACATTATTTTCTAATATTCAACACGTCAACAGCCGGTTACAGATGTGAAATCTACATCCTATCCAATACCTGAATCCGACAATGTGGGTTCCTCCATATTGGCGGGTTCAGACGGTTTAGCAACTTCAAAACAATACAATAAGGAAAAATTATTTACAAGACCATATAAATATATATTCTCAATATAGTCGTCATTTTCAGAAATTACCATGCACATGCGCAGCAGGAGCAGTCCAAACATGAGCGATATTGGTCGTCGCAGTATGACCTAAAATAATGAAAACAAGTTTCAATGTCTAATTATGAAATCGCTTACAAAGATCACAAGAAATCAAACCTACAATAACCAATATAATCAGAAAATGCTATGATAACAATTCTAAAATTTAATACCGTGTCCGATAAATGACCCGGGAATGCTCCCGAATGGATGACGGCCCACAGTTTGTGGAATATCTGTATAAAGCACAGAAAAATATAATGCATACCAGCAAAAATAAGGGGGAAAAAATGGATCTCTTTAATCGTTTTTAACATTACTTACTACCTGCAGGTTGAACATCAACTGGTGACGCTTGCTGATCAGCAGAGGAGGTGGATGGTTCACCTGTTGCATATCAAAACATAAATCTAAAACTAATTCACTGTACAAGAGCAACAGAGAGAGAAATAGAGATAGAGAGAGAGAATGCATAGAGAGAGAGAGACACAGAGAGAAATAGAGATAGACAGACACACACACACACACACACACACACATACCGAGAGAAAAACCGTACTTCTATAGCGGTTTACATAGTTGTAATGTTATTTTTAGAACAGTATATTACCTGACAATAGTGATGGTACTCCTTTCCTCGCTTCAGCACTAAACGTGTCACCTAAATTGGATAAGGCAAAAAGTGCTGTCAATGTTTGCAAGTGTTCTCCTATGTCCTCTGGGAAGTTAACAAATATTTTTAAAAAATTTGCTAACTTGCTTTTGTGACATTTTACTTTATTTGCAAGTTACATTTACGGTTAACCTATTCATACCAAGATCCGTGGGAGTTTTTTTAGAACGCTTCACTGGAGTTCTCTCATCCAACGGCAAGCTTTCAATGTGTTTCTTCATCATGTTCTCCCACTAGTTGAACAGGACTTCCTTGCCGTTGAACAGGACTTCCTTGCCGCTGGATTCCAAGATCATCCTTTTACGCGTGATGCTCCTGCAGTCACGGAATCTTTTCTTGCAATGTGCCACAGTTCGCTCTTTTGGAACGACAGCGGAGACTGCTTTGGCAATCCTAAGCCATATGAAGGCTTTCCTCTTGACAGTGCTCTGCTGAGCACCCTTACCAAGAATCGACCCGTAACTTTGCAGCACCTGAAATTAGGATATGTTGCATACAGTTATTATCTATTACAATAAAACACTATATTCTTGAATGCAGAATGCAAAAATTTACAACTTAACCACAAATTTTAACTCTGTATAAAACATACATTTATAAATCTGAACTCATTGTTATGATTTTCACATCAAAGTCTATGTTTTCTTTGTGCCTATACTGTATGTTATAAATGTATGCTAGATAGTATGCAATATGTTGATGTTAAGAAGATAATACTGAAACCTAACATTGTTAATGGCTGAAAAAAAAAATATATGAATCACAAATCTATCCTATAATTGCACACAATAGCAGTGTTTGCAAATAATCAAATTTAGATACTAATTGTTTATTAAATGTCAAGGCAAGCTATTGCACACAGGAGAAAAGAAAATAGCACACAACAATGGATGACACGATAACCATTTAACGCGCCAAAGTAACGGTCGCCTATGAGCCATAGTCACCAATGCACATTGCACAACTTAGCTTGCAAAGCAAAAAGTATGCATAGCTGAGATGTGACAATGGCAAGGCAAGCTATTGCACATAGGAGAAAAGACATTTTGCACACAACAATGGATGACACGATAACCATTTAACGCGCCAAAGTAACGGTCGCCTATGCGCCATAGTCACCAATGCACATTGCACAACTTAGCTTGCAAAGCCAAAAGTATGCATAGCTGAGATGTGACAATGGCAAGACAAGATATTGCACAGAGGTGAAAATACATTTGCACACAAAAATATGACTTTCTTACCTTCGCGACAAGGACGTTGTTTTCCTCCAGTGAAAACTTCTGTGCACGGCTGGTGGTATTGGTGCCGTCGCTATCCTCCTCATCTTCCTCCTCCTGATAATCTGTATCAGGTGCTTCAGGCACAGGCCCTGGAGAATCTACTTCATGAATGTGAAGAGCCTGGGACTCATCACTGGATGAAGTATCTTCCCCACCGACATGCCCACCACACACAGTCGCCATAATTCCAACACAAAAAAAATGAAGGAAAAAACGAAGGATTTTGAGCCAAAGGATAATAACCCAAATGACCAAACGCAATTTTCCAAGGCTAACTATCACAGATAGCAGGATCAGGAAAATGACAGTTTGCATTGGCACGAACAGCACAGTTATAGTAGGCGATTTGCAACATTTTAATCTATTTTATGCCTACTCACATGGATATGCCTTTGCTACAACACATGAATATGAAACATGATGTTTGCAACGCCAAAAAATAAAGCTAACAAAACATAACACACAGAGAAAATGAAATACAGGAGAAAAAATCCAATTCACGGATTTATGTGTATTAAACGTCATATCTTTTAAAAAAAGGCACCATAAAACACACCATTAATATCACACTTAACATGGATTGGTTTATTCAAATATATGTTCAATAAACATTTTTTGCTTTTCCAAATCAATATGCAGATATACAAAATCTGGCCGTTATTTTATCCTATAAACACTATATAAGCAGGTGATGCCTTAGGTTGCAGCACCAGTTCTTAGCTATTGTGAAGGAACGTGGACTGCACCCATTTCTGTGGATTCTTACAAATTACTGTGGAATTTGCTAATTGGAATTAATTTCATCTACTCTTTTTTCATCAAACCTATTGTGGACTTTACAACCTGCTTTGATTTTTCTAACCTGGTGTGGATTTTACAAACTGCTGTGTATTTTCCAACCTGGTGTGGATTTTACAAACTGCTGGGTATTTTCCAACCTGGTGTGGATTTTACAAACTGCTGGGTATTTTCCAAACTTGTGTGGATTTTACAAACTGCTGAGTATTTTCCAAACAGGAGTTTATTTTACAAAGTGTTGGTTCATTGGTCACCTGTCATGTATTTCACATAATGGCTTCTTCTCACCGCATGGTCCCATCTCTGTGGGGAGGTTTTTTGCTTAATATTGATGGCTTTCTCTTCAGCAAGAACAAGCAGCGTGGAGAAAGGTGCTTCTGGAATTGCGTAGAAAAGACAACTGGATATTGTAAATCCTATGCCACCACTCTTGAACTAACGGACCGCCGAGAAGTTGTCTCCCATAAAGAGCACAACCATCCAGCGAGGGCAGAAAAGACCGATATTGCAATTGCCAGGGCTGCCATCAAGGAACGTGCCAGAACAACCCTTGAGACTCCTGCGCAGATAATCCAGCAAGTCACTGCTGAAATGCCATCCACCAGTGCAATGTACATGCCTAATAGGAATGCACTTAGACAAGCTGTGAAGAAGGTGAGACTGTCTGAAATGCCAGCACAGCCAAGGTCCCTGAGTGACATCAATGTGCCTGAAAACCTAAAAGAAATTGATGGTGAGAAATTTCTTGGGAAGGACAGCACATTTGGCAATGAAAGGATTTTGCTCTTTGCAACCAAAGAGAATCTCCTTAAATTGCAGGAAGCTGGATACTGGGTCATGGACGGAACATTCAAGACATGCCCAACCATATTCCGCCAGATCTACACCATCCATGCAATGGTTGGCACAGAACCAGAAACTAGACGTTTCATGCCCTTGGTTTATGGACTATTGTCAAGCAAGAGCCAGGAGTGCTATGAACGTTTCCTGTCAGACCTCGCAGAGTATGCACAGGAGTGTGACATCGATCTAGCACCCCAATACATCCTGACAGATTTTGAGATTGCTGCAATCAATGCCACGCAGCGTGAATTTGGAGGCTCTGTGAATAAATGCTGTCTGTTTCACTTGGGACAAAGTATTTATCGCAGCATTCAGACTGCAGGATTAGGAACACTATATGGCCTTGACAGTGAATTTGCTCTGAAGATGAGACATCTTCAAGCCCTAGCCTTTCTCCCCCCTGAGGAGATTCCTGACGCTTTCCAGGAGCTTAGAAGCCATTTGCCGGATAGCGCACAATCCGTGGTGACCTATTTTGAGGAGAACTATGTTCTGGGAAGACGTTGGGGAACTCGCAGCAACAACACGCGGACTCCACCTACGTTCCCCCCCAGCATGTGGTCAGTGTTTGAAAATAACACTTTGGGAATTCCCAGGACACAAAATAAGTTGGAAGGCTGGCACCGCAGATGGAGCAGAATTTTGGGTGATAGAAAACTTGGCGTTTATAACATTATTAGTTGTTTTCACAAGGAGCAACATACCACCCAAATTCACATGGAAAAAGTTGTTGCCAACGCTCCACGGACACCTGAAAGAAGAGAGCACAAAACACGAGAAACAGCTCTCCAGACCTGCCTAGCACTGCGAGGAACTGTGGACTGCATGACCTTCCTTAGAGGAATTGCCTATAATCTGCATTATGCTAGCACATAGTGCAGACACATTCTGCCGCAGACACAGCAACTTGGGACAGGTGAGTTTGATTGCATAATGATCTGTGTTGCATACCTAATAAGAATCTATTCTTTTTTTTAAAAACAGA
Organism: Limnodynastes dumerilii; assembly: GCA_011038615.1. Lineage (NCBI taxonomy): Eukaryota > Metazoa > Chordata > Amphibia > Anura > Limnodynastidae > Limnodynastes > Limnodynastes dumerilii. The sequence goes on along the minus strand of WWET01004022.1, from coordinate 22,651 downwards.
AAAATGTTAACATAACTGTGATGTGGTTAGTGTATGTTACTGTTTTAATTTATGAAAAGTGACACTAGAGCCTAATTTAACACAGTATCACTTAATGTAAAGTATTACATATGCACTGTAATAACATATGGTCCATGACACAAGTAAAACATGTCATAATTTCTGAGTAGAAGTCAACAAGTAATGTACAAGCATTAACATGTAATGTAAAAAAATTGCTTAATGGACAGTCAATTCTTTGGTTTGTTTGAAGTTAAGGGATGTGGGTAAAAGCCGGAAACATATGAAATGTATGCGAAAAGCCGGTAACCCTATTGAATGTATGTGAAAATTTGTAAACCATATAAAATGCAATGTAAAAGTCACACAAAATTCATATATACACACACATAGCCATATATACACCGAGTTCTAACAAAAAACATCCAGATATACATTAGAGACTCAAAAAGATGGAACCCGGGTTTCTTGGTTTTTGTGTCACTAGTGTATATCTGTGGTTTTTTGTATTAATTCGATGTGTATGTGGCAAAGTGTATGTAACTTGATTTTGTGAGCCTTTTCATTGCATTTTATATGGTTTCCAGCTTTTCATATAAATTTTATATGATTTCCATTGTTTTGTGTCAGATGTATATATGGATGCTTTTTTGTGAATTGAGTGTGTATATGGCAAAATGTGTGTGTATCTTGCTTTTGTAAGACTTGTTCTATGGATTTAATAGGGTTTTCAGCTTTTTCACATACATTTAGTATGTTTTTCTGCCTTTTCAGATACATTTATTATGATTATTGTCATTTCACATACATTTATTATGTTGTCTGGCTTTTCACATACATGTAATATGATTTCCGGCTTTTCACATACATGTAATATAGTTTCCGTTCTTTCCCATACATGTAATATTGTTACCAGCTTTTTATATACATTTTATATGTTTCCCGGGTTTTACCCGTTTCATAACAGAAGTGTGCAAAACTAACGTGTCATGTTACTGCTCTATCTCTTCAGAAGTCTGCGGCAGAATATATTTCTCTGATTTGGGACCATCACAGGACACCTGGTCTGGCAAACCAAGGCGTGATGGCGTAGGGCCTTCCGTTGTCACCAGTTAGGTGAGTATTGTGACCTAATGTGTGCAATGCATAGTGAATACAGTAAAGTGTATAATAACATCCCTTTTTTGTGATTTTAGACCTCTTAACTGAGCAAATGACAACAAGGGACCATCACAGGAGACCTGGCCTGGCAAACCAAGGTGTGATGGCGTAAGGACTGAAAACTGATACTAACAATGTAAGTATATAGTAAACCGTTATAAAATGCACTGCACAATTAACATTTTGTTAGTAACGTCTTTCATTTTATTAGGTCCGAACACTGAAGACACACAATGCCTACCATGATGCTGCTCACATTTGCCGTTGCCAGCCTGCCAAACCGTGTCGTGAAGCAGACTATTAGTATTTGTGAGTGTTATCTTTGAAAATGTAATGTATAAGCAGAACATAGAAAAGGCTTAATTTATGTTTCTTTCCTCAGTGTTTCCACAGACTATGCACATGCACAACCCAGAAAGAGGTGGAGGAAGACCATGTAAACCTAAGAAACAAGTGACATTTTACAGCGCTGGAAATTAATCCTACATCCAAACAGAAAAATGTTCGCATTTCACTGTATAACAGGACATCACATAAAGAGGAGGAGGACCATGCAAACATAAAAAACAGGTGACATTGTTCCTTATCATTAAAGCATTTACATGTAACTTATGTTGTTTTGTTACAGGTCAAATGAAAGGACATGGGTGTGGTTGGAAGTGATGAGTCCTCTATTATCAGTGGAAAGATCACTGACAGCATATGACAACTGATCCAACCACTTTGCTTTTTTTTTAATATTGTTTATGGTGTGAAAAGTATGTGTTGCAAATATTTTCCCATGATGTTCTTCTATCTGTTGGAGGTGACGACTGGATTCTAAAAGACATAACGTTCAACATGAAGACACCCACTGAAGAGTAGCACTACAGAAAACTACTTTGAGCCTAAAAGGTAAATGAATATATTGGCTAAATATATGAACTTAGACAGTTGATGTTGAATGGAAAAAGTGAAATTTGAGGTAACGATTTTTTGCTTTTCATTTTCAGAAACCAAGAAAAAGTTTTAAAATTCGGAGCTTCGTCATTGCCAGAGAATTGCAGGAAAATAACATCACCTGTCACAGAGTTTACCATTAAAGTCATATATGGAATTAGGTCATCTTTGTACCTGACCTTTTAAAGATTTGTTGGAGTTCGGTTTAGAGAAAAATTTAGGATAAACTTTAATCAGGACATCTCAACAGTACATCGGCCTTGTGAAATGGAAAATGGACTGGACTATCATTTAATGCACTTGTCAAGTGGACGCTGGATTTGAACACTCTACACAGGACTTTTCTACTGCGTTCCAGAATACACTGTTGTTAGATGGAAATGGAAAGTGGAAAATAATTAAGAAAACGCTACCCTGGACTTTGGTAATGCACACTGGACTATGCAATAATAACCGTGCACTTGACAAGTGTACAATTTGATTTGCAATGTGGACTCCAGTCTTCTCTAATTAACAATGGACTATTGAAAACAAGAAAGGACTTTAACTATGACCATGAAAGTGTTGGCTTGATATTTTGAATATTTTTTTAAAAAAATTAGCATAATGTTTTTGTGGGCAGAATAAATGCTTAACAGTCATGTGTTTTGAAGGGAAAATAATAAAGTTTTAAAAATGTTATTTGGTGTGGTGTCACTTTATGAATGAAAGGATGAGTCAGATGTTAAAAGGTATCCTTCACTAAAGGAACCCAAAAAAGTATTTTAACACATTATTTTACACAAAAACAAGTAGGTTTAATATAAAATAAAGTTACATCAACTGAAAGGTGTCATATTGTCAAAGTAAGCATTGTAAAACACAGGCACATGACACATTCAAAATTGAACATTATAGAAACATTTAAAGGTTTACAAACCAATTTTTATTTACGTTTCAAAATGACTTATAAGATTAAAACCTTAAATGTTAACAAAATATTATTTCTGTGATGTTGTAAAATTTAAATACACAGCATATTAAAAACAAAGGGTGGTTTGATCTGGAAAAATAAGTTTATATACTAGATTACTTCAATTACAAAAATATTAAAATAAAAAAAATATTACTTTTGGTGAGTTAAACACAGTCAAAAGACAAATTGGAGGGCAAACATGATTGGTATTGGAAGTGTATTGAAAATAAATCACAGCTACACATGTAAGACATGTAAAACAGATTGCACATTTGCATTAAAATAACAGTATATGTTTAGATTTCTAAACCTTGATTTACAATGTCTTATATGGAAAGATATATTGATTTTAGGCATAATAAAGACCATAGGTCAGGGCCGGATTAAGGATTGTGGGGGCCCCAGGGCAACTAACTTCTGGGGGCCCCTAGCACACATTAAATTTAATTTTGAACAAAAAGACTTGCACATGTGATACCCATTCCACACCGCCAACGCCGAAAAAATAGGTATTGTCAACCCAGTTTTTATCTTGAAGAAATGCTGGGGCAAAAAAAGGACACTTTCAAGTGCACAAAAACCCGGGAAAATCCCGGGTCTGTCCCTTTCACCCCACCATGAATTTCCCGGGTTTTAGTGGCTTTTACGCAGCAGGGCATGCTGATGCTTGTAGTGCTACAAACATCAGCATGCCCAAGGATGCAAGGGCATGCTGGTACTTGGAGAACCACAGGTGTCAGCATGCCCTGTCATCTTGTGCAACAAAACACAAAGTTATGCCCTTTATAGCTAATAAATAAAATATAGCGCCAGCCCATAACATTAAAAAATTGCTGTTATGCAGGGGCGTATCTGTGGGTCCAGCTCCCCTGGCAAAGTAGGGGAATGGCGCCCCCCCCCCAAAAAAAAAAAAACAAAAAAAAAAAAAAAAAACCTGAAAAAAAACCACAAATAAATAAAGGAAAGAAGCTGTGACCGTTCCATATGCCATCAAATGTTTGCTATGTTGCTCTTAACTTTGCAGTTGTTTAAAGCCAGCTGCAGCTTTCTTTAGCTACTGGACCTTGGGATTGAGCTGTTGAATGGCATCCAGCTGTGACTTGTGTCCTGCCATGATAAAACACATTTAAGAAGACTACTTATGTATGCAGTTTATCTCAGCACACACGGGCATTAGATCAGGAAGTATTAAACGTCTCTTGTTGTGTGTAGCGTCTTTCCCAGAAGGGAATTAAACTATTTTATTCTGAAGTGGCACAGCAATTGATGGGAATAGCTCTACTCACACACAGTGTAACAGGCAGAAACGCTCAGATATACGGTGCAGCAGCTCCCTCTCCCTCCGCCCCCTTATGAAGGGCTAAGAGAGTGCAGCGCCGGGCTAAAGTCAGTGGGACTCACACTGGCTCTAGCCCAGCGCTGTACTATCTCTTAGCCACGGGTGACATCGCCAGGCTCCGCCCCCCTTTGGCTGGCACCCCTGGCGGGGGCCATCCTGGCCAAGGGGTAGATACGCCCCTGCTGTTATGCATCCCTACAAACAAATAATTCATACCCTATATACAAAAAAAATTACATTTAATACCCCAAATAATACCCCAAATACCAATACCCCAAATAATAAAGAGTTAATGACATTAAATACCTCTGTATTCAATCAAACATTTATATTATATAACCCAAATAATAAAAAAAATATTTAACAATAATTATATACATTTTTATTTAGATAATGTATTTGTCTTATACTCTGGACATTATAATGCATATGTCTACTAATTCTTGTGCTATTTATTCATGTTTGTTCTGCTCTCTTATACCTGTTATACCTTCTCTTCACACCTCTCTTATACCTGTTCTCCTCTTCACACCTCTCAAATACAAACCTCTCACAGAAACTTATTCAAAAAAACTTACCTTTGAAGTCTACTTTCCTCCACGGTTCTCCCACTGCTGCTCGTCTTAGTCTCTTTGTGGTGTCTCGTCTGTGGTCAGGGCCGGTGCTAGTGTGTTCGGCGCCTCCCTGCAACGTTTAATTTTGCGCCCTTCTGTTATACAATTTGACACCAGTGATCATCCTAGATTATAGTATAGATTCAGTATCTACATCATGTGTATCCAGCACCCAGTATCCCCCATCATGACTGAAAAGCACCCAGTATCCCCATCATGTCTCTCCAGCACCCAGTGTCCCCATCATGTCTGTCCAGCACTCATCATCATCATGCCTGTCCAGCATTCATCATCATCATCATGTTTGCCCAGCACTCATCCTCATCATCATCATGTCTGCCCAGTACTCATCATAATCATCATCATGTCTGCCCAATACTCATCCTCATCATGGGGCTGATTCAGAGATGCGATTGCGAAAAGATCGCAAATATACGCATCTAATGTTAAGATCCTAGCAGGTTCCAGCCCACTGCCATGTCTGCCCAGTACTCATCCTCATCATCATGTCTGCCCAGTACTCATCCTCATCATCATGTCTGCCCAGTACTCATCCTCATCATCATGTCTGCCCAGTACTCATCCTCATCATCATGTCTGCCCAGTACTCATCCTCATCATCATGTCTGCCCAGTACTCATCCTCATCATCATGTCTGCCCAGTACTCATCCTCATCATCATGTCTGCCCAGTACTCATCATCATCATCATGTCTGCCCAGTACTCATCCTCATCATCATGTCTGCCCAGTACTCATCCTCATCATCATGTCTGCCCAGTACTCATCCTCATCATCATGTCTGCCCAGTACTCATCCTCATCATCATGTCTGCCCAGTACTCATCCTCATCATCATGTCTGCCCAGTACTCATCCTCATCATCATGTCTGCCCAGTACTCATCCTCATCATCATGTCTGCCCAGTACTCATCCTCATCATCATGTCTGCCCAGTACTCATCCTCATCATCATGTCTGCCCAGTACTCATCCTCATCATCATGTCTGCCCAGTACTCATCCTCATCATCATGTCTGCCCAGTACTCATCCTCATCATCATGTCTGCCCAGTACTCATCCTCATCATCATGTCTGCCCAGTACTCATCCTCATCATCATGTCTGCCCAGTACTCATCCTCATCATCATGTCTGCCCAGTACTCATCCTCATCATCATGTCTGCCCAGTACTCATCCTCATCATCATGTCTGCCCAGTACTCATCCTCATCATCATGTCTGCCCAGTACTCATCCTCATCATCATGTCTGCCCAGTACTCATCCTCATCATCATGACTGCCCAGTAATCATCATCATCATGTCTGCCCAGTACTCATCCTCCTTTTTACATCTGTTCAGAGTGTGGGGGGCCCTGGGGCGACCACCCCATTTGCACTGCCATAGATGAAGACTGAATATATAGAGAAATAATTGCCTTGCATAATATGCTGTATGTCACCAAACAGGCACATGACACATTAGAAGGACAACCACAGTCAAGACTTGAAAAGGGAAGTGAAGTTTAACAGTAAAGGTGACAAAAAAAATTGGGGATCAATACACATTGTTGACAATGGTCAGCATTGTTGACAATGGTCAACATCGGGAACAGTAAAAGTGACAATAAAAATTGGGCATCAATACACATAGTTGACAATGGTCAGCATTGTTGACAATGGTCAACATTGTTGACAGCGTTCAACATCGGGAATAGTAAAGGTGACAATATACATTGTTGCTCTAAACACATTGTTGACAATGGTCATCATTGTTGACAATGGTGAGCATTGTTGACAATGGTCAGCATTGTTGACAATGGTCAGCATTGTTGACAATGGTCAGCATTGTTGACAGTGGTCAACATCGGGAATAGTAAATGTGACAATATAAATTGTTGCTCTAAACACATTTTTTTAAATGGTGATTTCACGGTATATGTATACGGCTGAACTATTTCTGTGTCGGAAATTTTATCCTGACGGTATGACTAATGTGCATGAATATGGAGTTGCCAATATTATTTTGCTTTAGGTCATATTATTGCCGGTATTTCTTTGTTGACGGTATTATTTTGCCTTCGGTCATATTATTGCCGGTATTATTTTATTGTCGGAATTTTTGGGTTGTCGGATTAACAAGGATGTCGGTAAATATATATACCGGTATTATTCTGCCGTCGGTAATTTCATTGTCTGGAATTTTTGATGTCGGAAGTTTTGGGTTGTCGGATTAACAAGGATGTCGGTAAATAGATATACCGGTATTATTCTGCTGTCGGTAATTTTAGTGTCGGGAATATAGGGGTAGGTATTTCGGTGAGGTCGATATTTATAACATGCCTGAATATATATTGTCGGTACTTTAGGCAAACTGGTATGAATATTATCGGAAAATAGTTGCCGGTATTTTGGGCGTCTGAAAATATAGCGCCGGAAACTAGACCGCAAGCCATATATAGTGTTATTGGCATAGATATAGCTTCTTTTAAATGGAGAGAGGGATTCAATAACGATGTTTTGGCTAAAACCGAGATGAAGTGGATACATACTTTGGAAACTTTAACACCAGATGGACTCAATGCCAATTTTGAAGTAAAGTGGTTTTTATAGTATCAAAGCGGTCTATATTATACGCTTCTTATATATCTCTTCACTTTTTTTTATACACATGTACTTTTATATTTTTATAGTATCAAAGCGGTCTATATTATACGCTTCTTATATATCTCTTCACTTTTTTTTATACACATGTACTTTTTTATATATATATATATAT
>WWET01004021.1:104646-117977 GCA_011038615.1 Limnodynastes dumerilii | reverse complement strand
GCAGTAGTTAAACGGATGCAGCAGCAAGTTCAGAGTGTATTCAGTACACTGTGTGGAAGTCATTACTTTGCTGTGTTCTCTCTCTGTTTATTATGGAAGAAAATCGGTCACAGACCAAACGGTCTGGGTGAGTGTAATTTAAGTATAGTCAGTTAGTCCTTTTATTCGCCTTTTTTTCTGTCTGAAAATAGTTTTTGTACTATTTAGGTCTGATACCAGCAAAACTAAACCCTCCACATCATTTGACAAACATAAAAAGCAGAAAGTTATAAAGTGTTCTGCTTGTGATAAATCTTTACCTGGAGAAACTTCTGCTACCACTTGCAATGAATGTACAGCTTCCCAAATTCAGCAACCATCTAAACAGGTGTTGGACTTCATTGATCTCATTAAAAATACCTTAACCTCCACTTTTGTTACCAAAGAAGATTTGAGTAAATTAACCCTTAAGAGGCCCAGGGCTCCTCCATCAGAAGCATCCGATGTTTCAGACCCAGAAGAGGGGATGTTAATGCCTGGGGAGGACTTACCTTCGGAGGCGGAGTCTTCGGCATCCAAGGACGAGGAATCGTTGAATCCGGCCCTAGTGGACAACCTTTTAAAGTTAATTGAAAAAACCCTTAATATACAGGAAACTAAGGAAGATATATTGCTGCAGGAATTAATTTTCCAAGAACACAAGAAAAAATCCAGAAAATTTCCGGTTTCCAAAGTTATTAAGGATGTCATCTCGAGCGAGTGGAGGTTTCCAGACAAAAAGACTTTATCTTTAAATAAAAATTCAAAGGTCTATCCTTTTGCGGAGGAAGATGCAAAATTCTGGGAAGATTCCCCAAAGATAGACGCAGCTATTTCGCGTATTTCAAAGAACCACACTATCCATGGAGGACGCCAATGCGTTTAGGGATTCCATGGAAAGAAAGATGGAGGTTTCACTTAAGAAACAACATGTCATCCAAGGAGCTATTTTAAAACCTGAGGTTGCCACGGCTGTTACATCACGAGTTTTAAGAGTATGGGGGAATGAATTGGAAAAAAGTATCTTGGACGGTATCAAGAGAAGTGAGCTAATCAAAATTGTACAAGATATGCAACTAGGTATTGAGTTCATTTGCGCAGCTTCGATGGATGCAATCAAGTTCACTGCTCGGGCTATGGCGGCCAGTACAGCCACTAGAAGGGCTTTATGGTTGAGATCCTGGGCCGCAGATACTCAATCTAAGGCTAGATTGGTAGCTTTACCCTTTACAGGGAATTTCCTGTTTGGTCCCAATCTGGACGACATTATTTCCAAGTTTTCCGGGGTCAAATCTCCCTGGCTACCCCAGGAAAGAACGAGTAAGCGCTCTTACAATGTAAAAAATTCAAGATTATCTCAAGCAGAAAATCGTGATGTACGGCTGTATAGACCAGGAAGATCTTACCTGCGTAGGTTCCAGCAGGGAGTTAACAGGCAAAATTTTCGTTACAACAAGGGTAGAGAAAATCGTTTTTTTCGTCCCCCCCACGCAATGATGCCAGGCCTCAAAGTCCCTCTTCACTTCTTTTCAGTAGGAGGAAGACTGAAACAATACGCAAGCCAGTGGCTTCTCCCCACTTCAGATCAGTGGGTGAGGAAGATAGTTTTAAAAGGCTATCATATAGAATTCAAAACAAATCCACCAAGAGACATGTTCAGGAAATCCCGGATACTGCAGGATCCAGAAGAAGTTTAAGCCCTCGAGGAAAATATACTCAACCTTCTGCAGCAAAAGGTAATTACTCCCGTCCCGGTGAACCAACAGGGGAGGGGGTGCTATTCCAGAATCTTTGCAGTCAGGAAGAATTCAGGGGGATTCAGGATTATTTTAGACCTCAGGGCAGTGAACCAGGCAGTGTGGGCAAGGCTTTTCAAGATGGAATCCATCAGAACTATCCTTCCAGGCCTACACAAGGACATGTATCTCACCTCAATAGATCTCAGAGACGCTTATCTGCACGTCCCCATTCTTCCATCACATCAGAAGTATCTCCGATTCCACGTATTCAACCATCACTTTCAATACACAGCTCTTCCGTTCGGGTTGTCCACCTCACCAAGGACATTCACAAAGATTCTTATTCCCTTGATAGCCAATCTCAGAGCAGAGGGCATTCGAGTATGGGCATACTTGGACGACCTTCTAGTAGCAGCAACATCAGTCGGTCAATCACTGTAACATACAGCCAGAGTCATTCAAATTCTCCAGGAACATGGTTGGTTGATAAATTGGGAAAAATCCAATCTACAACCAACCCAGGAACTGAAATACCTAGTGGTTCAATTGAACACAATTCTAGAGAAAATATTTCTGCCAGTGGAACGGATTCAGACAATTTCAGAGACCAGTCTACAACTAAGACAACCGTGGGTGTCCATAGAGAACTGCATGCATCTTCTAGGTCTGATGTCAGCCTCCATAGAGGCAGTACCATGGGCAAAAGCCCATATGAGAACTTTGCAAGCCTGCTTCTTGCAGCAATGGGATCGGGACCCCCACAACAGGACTCAGCTAATTTCCATTCCCATCCAGGTCAGGAAGGATCTGAAATGGTGGTCCACAGTTACCAATCTACAGAGGGGACGATCCTTCAGCCCTCAAGAGCCCATAATAGTGACCATGTATGCCAGCGCTCTAGGATGGGGAGCAACTTGCGGCACACAGTATGCTCAGGGTACCTGGGACACACAGTTCACCAGGGCTCATTCCAATGTAAAGGAAATGAGAGCAGTAATAAAGGCCTGCTTGTATTTTCACCAGGTTCGAAGACATCAATCCGTGGCCATTCATTCAGACAATAAAGCAGTAGTCTCCTACATAAACCACCAAGGGGGGACAAGGAGTCAATCTCTCATGGAACAGGCCGCTATTCTTCTAAATTGGGCAGAACAGGAACTGACAGACATTTATGCAGTCGAACCGGGAGAATGGGAATTAGATCAGACCGTATTTCAACTTTTTGTAAACAGATGGGGGATACCAGACATAGACCTCATGGCTACCTCCAAGAACAGGAAGGTAGAGAATTTTTATTCAAGGTTCCGAGACCCAAAAGCACAGGGAGTAGATGCTCTCTCTCAAGTGTGGAACTGTGGTCTGGGTTATGTGTTTCCCCCTTTCCCACTTATCCAGAAGGTAATAAGCAAGATCATGTTATCAACAGCAGACTTCCTGGTGGTACTTCCTTACTGGCCAAGGAGACCTTGGTTCCCCCAGGTCATGAATATGGCAATAGACAAACCGTGGTTTCTCCCGAAGTCCCCGGGACTTCTCAAGCAGGGAGTAGTAGCGCATCCAGATCCGCTAGTTTTGAAATTGACGGCTTGGGGGCTGAGATCTCCTACCTCTCCGCTCAAGGTTTTTCCTCCAGACCAAAGCAAGAAAGCCAGTCACATCGAAGGTTTACCATAGATTATGGCGTATCTTCAAATCGTTGTGTGAAGTAAACACTTTTTCTTTAGAGCCTTTGGAGATAAGTACAGTATTAGAGTTTCTGCAGTCAGAATTAGAGAAGGGATTAGCCCTTAGCACTCTGAAAGTACAGGTCTCAGCCCTTAGTGCTATCATGGACACTAACTTAGCTGATAACAAGTATATTCGCCAGTTTATGCAGGCTGCGAATCGTATCAAACCTTCTTTTAAGAAACCTTTACCTACTTGGGACTTAAATATTGTTTTAGAAGCCTTGTCTATGACTCCATTTGAACCTCTTCAAGATGCACAATTAAAATTTCTGTCCTGGAAAACGGCCTTCCTAGTAGCCATATGTTCAGCCAGAAGAGTTTCAGAGATTCAAGCACTCTGGATTGAAGAACCCTATACTTGTTTCCATCCAGACAGGGTAGTGTTAAGGACTAATCCTACTTTTCTACCCAAGGTAGTTTCAAAATTCCATCTCAACCAGGAGATCATTCTGCCAGCATTCTATCCTCATCCTAAATCTGACAAGGAGAAGGAGCTTCATACCTTAGATTTAGTAAGGATCCTTAAGATCTATCTAGAACGCACCAGTAGTTTAAGAAAATGCAAACAACTGTTTGTTATCCATGAAGCTAAAAATAAGGGAGGTCCTGCATCCAAATCTACAATAGCAAGATGGATCAAATCCTGCATTCAGCAGGCATATGTTTCCAGGGTCTTAATCCGCCATTAGGACTTAAAGCCCATTCTACCAGGGCAGTAGCTACATCCTGGGCAAGTAGGGAGTCAGCTACCATACAGGACCTCTGCAAAGCAGCCACCTGGGCTTCCCCTAGTACGTTTTCTAAGCACTATAAGCACTATAAACTCGACCTTTTAGCTTCTAAAGACACTAGGTTTGGCAGAAAAGTGCTTAGTGCAGCCATTTAAATATATTGTTGGTTATGGGTTTGCTCACTTGTGTGATGTGGTGTTCTGGTGTCCCTCCCACTTAGTAGCTTGGGCATGACCCAGGGTACTATGCTGCCATCGATGATAAGGAAAGGTAGAATTATACCTGATAATTGGTTTTCCTTGAATCTCGATGGCAGCATAGCACCCTGGGTATTCTCCACGGAGCGGGAGCCAATCCAGGAAAAGAAAAAGACACCCCTGACACATAAATAGACTCCACCTCCTGTGCCCTGTGTCTTCTTACTCCATAAAGCTATGAGAGGAAACTAGCTATGCTGCCATCGAGATTCAAGGAAAATCAATTATCAGGTATAATTGTACCTTTTCCTTATCATCAATGGCAGCATAGTACCCTGGGTCATGCCCAAGCTACAATATAGTGGGAAGGACAACAATACAACGCACAAACACACTAAGTGCAGAAAACCCGCAACCCAAACATGACCTGCACTAAGCAGCTGCACTAAGGACCTTCCTGCCAAATCTAGTTTCCTTAGAGGCTAGAAGATTGAGCTTGTAGTATTTAGGAAAAGTACTAGAGGAAGCCCAAGTGGCTGCTTTGCAGAGGTCTTGGATAGAGGCAGACTCCCTGCTTGCCCAAGATGTTGCTACGGCCCTAGTAGAATGAGCTTTGAGTCCTAAGGGGATATTCAACCCCTTAGAAAGATAAGCCTGCTGGATGCAGGATTTGATCCATCTTGCAATGGTGGACTTAGAGGCTGGACCACCCTTATTCTTGGCTTCCGGAATAACACACATTTGTTTGGATTTTCTCAGCTTGCTGGTATGCACAAGATAGATTTTTAGCCCAGACGACAGTCCCACATTTGGGAGAGAGAGTCCACTCCGCACGCTTCTGGGTCTCGAAACCTGGAATAGAATCTTGTTACCTTCCTGTTCTTGGAAGTCGCCATCAAGTCTATGTCTGGCATTCCCCACTTGTCTGTCAGATCTTGAAATATGACTGGATTCAGTTCCCATTCTCTTGGCTGGATTGTTCTTCGGCTGAGGGAATCCGCTATCACGTTTATTTTGCCTGCTATGAAGACTGCAAAGATGTCTGTCAGTTCTTGCTCTGAGCAGCTTAGAAGAATGGCTGCTTGGTTCATGAGAGCTTGACTTCTTGTTCCGCCTTGATGATTTATGTAGGCGACTACAGCTTTGTTGTCGGAATGTATGACTATGGAACGATGCTTTAGAATTTGATGAAAGTGATAGCAGGCCTCTATCACTGCTCTCATTTCTAGTAGTGGATAGTCTTAATGAGCGAGGAAGGCTATTCCAGAGAGTGGGTGCTGCCCGGGGGAAGTCTTGCAACCTTAAATCTGAGCATTTATGAGGTACAGAGGTGAGTTGTAGATCTTGTGATGATCTGAGAGAACGTGCTGGGATATATCTTGAGACAAGTGAGGAAATGTATGCGGGTGCAGTGTTGCTTATGGCTTTATAAGTTAGTAAGAGGATTTTGTATTTGATTCTGTATTTTACAGGCAGCCAATGTAGAGACTGACAGAGTGGAGTAGCTGTAGTTGAGCGTTTTGCAAGGAAGATCAGTCTCGCTGCTGCATGCAATATAGACTGTAGAGGGGCAATTTTATTTTGTGGGAGACCAATAAGAAGGGCATTGCAGTAATCAATGCGGGATATAATTAGTGCATGAATGAGCGTTTTAGCTGTTTCTTGTGAGAGATATTTTCGAATTTTGGAAATGTTTTTTAAATGTATATAACAAGATTTCGAAACAGATTGAATATGGGGCATAAAGGACAGTTCAGAATCAAGTGTAACACCTAGGCAGCGAGCTTGGCGAGTAGGGAATATTTCAGTGTTGTCGACAGCAATAGAGAGACCAGGTGGGTAGGTCTTGTTAGCAGGTGGAAATATTAATAACTCTGTTTTTGAAAGATTAAGTTTAAGTTGACGAGAGGACATCCAGGATGAGATTGCGGAAAGACATTCAGTGACCCGAGTCAGGGGTGATAGGATAGATTTGTGTATCATCTGCATAGAGATGATATTGGAAACCGAATGACTTTATTAGCTGTCCAAGGGAAGAGGTGTAGATAGAGAAGAGAAGAGCAAGGGACCCAGGACTGAGCCTTGAGGTACCCCCACAGAAAGCGAAAGGGCAGAAGAAGGCATTTGCGAAGCAGGGCTGGGCATGGTCAGTCCTTTGCTGGGAGACCACCTTGGAATACCAGGTAATGTAGCAAACTAATGGATGAATGGGGATCCTAATTTAGATTCCTGTTTAGAATTGAATCACTTGTCCTGTTCGGTCTACAGCTAGGTGGAAAGGTAATCCCTGTGTAACATTCCCCCTTAATCTATGTTTATGGTACATCCGCCTTAGAATAGACACACCCCCATTGGTCATTCTGCATAATGGATAAAAACATTTTCCATAGTTTTTATTCCTAATTCTTTCTATAAGTTTTACAGCCACCACGTCCGATTCCTCATATATTGTTTTATGGGCATTGCAATATTTTATAATAATCAGCACTGGACCTAGAGATTTGCTTGAGGGGAGGGATTTAAATGCTGGCAGTACCTCTTCTGCACTGAGTAGCTAATCCAGAGCTGATCTCTGCTAAAGTGTCAATTTACTCTTCAGTGTAGAGTTGCTCACAGAACTTTTTAAATGCGTTGCATATTTGGCTTGGATCAGTTATAGTTGAAGCTCTAATGTATGAGGGGGATTCAAGTATTATGTCTGGGACCTTTTATTAAATTTGGTGGTTCTTGCTCCATCTATGAAATATATTTTTGTGATAGTTGATGTTGGGCCTGCTGTGTTAGCAGATTAAATCTGTTTATTGTTGAGATAGATGTCTTTATTGTCTGCTGTATCATTGAGGATTTTTTTTTTTTTTTTCCGTTTAACTGGATAATTAAGTCCTTCCACATTCCATGAGATTATTGTGAAGTTTCACAGGATATACCATTCACTATCCGCTTGATCAATGGTTGTAGTGGTGTCGATTATCCTATTGCCCAACTTGTTGAAAGTATGCAAATGTATAGTTGAGATAGGTGCCGATATAGTCTGTGTGACGGATGGATGTTTCTTGGCAGACAGGTTGGCAATCTGCTAACTGAAACAAGAACTAGAACTAAGTCTAAACTACTTGCGACTTTAAGAGGTGTGACAGTCTCCTTCTTTTGAAGAAAATCAAAGTCTGTGTCTTTGAGGTTCCTTGACCTAGAGTCCTATCAGGTTAAGGCTTGTGAGTGATTGATCAGAATGTGGTTCTTGGCTGCTTCTGGAGGATCAAAGAAAATAGGTTTGCGATTTTCCACTATCCTGAATCTGGCTGGATATAAAAGAAAATATGATATTATGGTCAATTGGATGTTTGCGGATCTGGTTATATTGTTTGCGTTTGGCTTCAACTTGACTGGAAATCTTTAAAAGTTATGAGTTTGTTGCCATTGTAGGGAGTATGGGTCCCACACTCCATACAATGGCAACATTGGCTGGGATATTGATTGCTTATGCAGGCATAGCAAATCGATCCCCGGACAACTGAACACGGCGCTCCTGAAAGGAAAGTAAGTATTCTGTGCCTAACCCACTCCCAAACCCTAAGTCCGCTGAGAGGGTTACTCTTCGGTTGTCTCTCGGTGCAGAGACTAGCAGTGCATTGTAATCTACACTTTTAGTTTTTTTTTTTTTTTTTTTACGTGTTCCAGAAGCTTTGTTTTGTCAGCATAATTAATGATTCTCATGATAAGTCTGGGGCAAATAGTCACATTTTTTTTGTCAGGGCCCAGCTTGTGTGCTCTCTTAATTAGAAGGGGCGAGCCTTTAAGGTCTAATGCTGTCTGTTTTGGGAACCAGACAGATAATAGATTTAACAATTCAGTTTCCGGGATCCCAATCACTTTGCTTGTTATAGCATCCTCTGTTTTCTTTCTTGTCGATTTTGACAGCCATTGTATAGATAGGAGTGGATTGTTTTTTGGTGGTTTGTTTGGCGATGGCTGTTATATCTGAAACTGTTTAAGGAATACTTTCTTAATTTTCCCCTTCATTTTGAGAACTGTCAACACTTTCATTTTTGTCTCCAAAATTTAGGTGTTAATTGCTCAAGAAAAAATGGCAACAAACACAGTTTATGTGTTTGCAAAGAAAGATTCAAAGTATGCTTACACTGCAGAGTGTAGGTCTTGTTTGGAAAATTCTTCAAGACCAACAAGTTCTATTTGGGTCAGCATGTTGGCAAGAGGAGGACAGGTATGAAAAACAGTTGTCCTTTTTATGTTTATATGGGAAGCATATACCCTTAAATAAAAATAAATGAGTTGGTCCTCTTATTGACCTGATACATTCTTCTGCTGATCCTAGCTTCCTCATGCATCCATCAATAAAATGTTGGGTTTGTTTCAGTTCACAGCTTCCGGACATCAGTTTCAAAATTAATGGCTAAATCAAACTATAATTAATTTCCCATTGCAAGTACTAAAATCTCTCAGATCTCTTAAACATCTCTTAAAAATCTTTTTTTTTTTTTTTTTTTTTTTTTTTTTTGCAGGGTGCAAAAAAAAGTGCTATTGGTCAGCGCATTGTTGCTACATTGCCTTATATAAAACAAGAAGTACCTATTATAATAGTATTTCGAGCTTTGGGGTTTGTGTCCGACAGAGACATATTGGAGCATATTATCTATGACTTCGAAGATCCAGAAATGATGGAAATGGTAACTTATTACTCTAATCACATATAATAATTTAGAAATGAAACACAAATGTCCATAGTAGGTTTAACAAAATATAAAGTGTGGTTGTTACGGTTTTGCAGAATTTAATATTTTATGAGTATCCATAAAGGTGGTGGTCTCTTGAGAATATATGTACATGTAAATAAAGTTTGGTTTTAACAAAAGTTTCACTGCCTATATTTGATATGATATATTGTAGCACTGTTATTTCTAAAAGAAAAAAATATGGTTTCACTCTAGAAGTTTATTTTGTTAGCTGTCATAAACCATAATTTCAACAACTACTACCGAGCAAAGGTTAGTAAGAGAAGTGGGATTTTTTTCATTTAATGAAACCCTTAGACTCAGGAACAACTAATAATTTGCTGAAATAGACCAAATTATAGTTTTGAACAGCCTTTCACTTTGATTCTTATAAAGTTACTGAAATGCAGTGTCATTGTAGACTGTTTTTAAAAGCGTGTAAGGCTCATCAGGTTTGTTTATTTTCCAGGTTAAACCATCCCTTGATGAAGCCTTTGTTATCCAGGAACAGAATGTTGCTCTAAACTTCATTGGTTCCAGAGGTGCAAAACCAGGTGTTACAAAAGAAAAAAGGATCAAATATGCAAAAGAAGTTCTTCAAAAAGAAATGCTTCCACATGTTGGTGTTAGCGACTTTTGTGAGACCAAAAAAGCCTACTTTTTGGGGTTTGTTTTACCTAAAAATTCTTATTTTTTTGACACTTACTGAACTACTTTAATTCACTTCACCGACTTTTACTTCATGTATTTTATGTAAAGTTGTATACAGGGCTAACACTCGGGGAATGAGTACCGGTAAAGATATAAGTAAAACAGTATTGCAAAGTATAAACCAACAGTAATATGCTTGCATGTGGAAATTGCCTTGCCACCGTTTTCTTGGAACTGTGATTAAATTTGTGGCAGTTTATGTTGGAGATGTTTTTTTTGTCTTAAAGGAAATATCATGGTAATTAAACCATTTCATCTTATAATGACCCACATATCTTGTTTAGCCTGAATTTGCAGTAGGTGGTCATTGACCTTTCACCCTGTAATAGGAAATATCTAAATTTGGAAATAAGATTGGTGTAAATTAGTTTACATTCAAATTTACAGGATATATTACATCCTGATGTTAAATATTGTATGTAAGATCTCAAACTTTGTGTTGCTAGCTAAAGGCAGGGGGTTCAAATTAAACATCGCTACTTTAAGATACTGCCTTATGCTTATTACCTACCTGTGAGCCACAGATGAGCGCTAAACTCTAATACATTTTCCGGCTGTTCTGTGTAGAACCCAGTGTCTTATTGCCTATGTCAATTACCTGCAGTTCTGATCCGTTCCAAGAGGTTCAGGGGGAATATCAGCCGGAAACCAACAATTGGCATGTAACAGCCGTATCGGTGGGTAGCCATAAGTAAGATGTTTCAGGTATTGAAGATAAGAGTTTGGTGGTGGCGTCAAATATTTTCTACAGCACAGTGGGAGAAGCAACACTATATGGACAAAAGTATTCGGACGCCTGACCATTAAACCAACAGGGACTTTAATGACATTGTATTCATATACATATACTTTAATATGGAGTTGTTCCCCCTTTTGAAGCTGTAACAGCTTTTACTCTTCTTGTAAGGCTTTCCACAAGATTATGGAGTGTTCTGTGGGAATTTATGCTAATTTATTCTTCATTTATTCATGTTGGATGAGAAGGCCTGACTCGCAATCTCAGTTCCAGTTTATCCGAAATGTGCTTGATGGGGTTGAAGTCAGGGCTCTGGGTGGGCCAGTAAAGTTCTTCCACACCGAACTCACACCCAAACTGTTGCCACAAAGTTGGAAGCCTAGAATTGTCCAAAATGACTTTGTATGCTGAAGCATTAAGACTGCCCTTCACTGGAGATGAGGGGCCTAGCCCACACCCTGAAAAACAGCCCCGTACCATTATCCATCCTCCACCAAACTTCACAGTTGGCATAATGCAGTCAGGCAAGTAACTTTTCCTGGCATCCGCCAAACCCATACTTGCCAAATAGGGAAGCATGACTTATAACATCACAAAACACGTTTCCATTGTTCCACAGTCCAGTGTCTGCGTACTTTCCACCACTCCATTTGATGCTTAGCATTGGACATGGTGGTGATGTGAGGCTTGCATGCAGCTGCTTGACCATGGAAACCCATTCCACTAAGGTCTTCAGCTTCGTTAGTGAGTTGCTGTAACATCACTTAGTTGATCGTGGAATATCGAGCGTGGATAAATATTCATGAACTGTCTAATTGGAAAGGTGGCAACCTATTATATTACCATGCTTGAAGTGACTTGGATCTTCAGAACAACCCATTTTGTATCGCAAATATTTGCAAATAGAAACTGCATAGCTAAGTGCTTGATTTTATACACCTGTGGCAGCTGGTCTGGTGGAAACACGAGAATTCAATACTTTGCAGGTGTACCAAATACTTTTGTCCATATAGTATATATTTGATTAAATCGAGATAAGGTGTATCCCCTGGCAACTAATGCAACCTAACAGGACAACTGTAAAGATCCTGTGACAGCTTGTGACCAGCAGTGGGATGACACGTCCAGCCATGGGATATTTCCAGGTGTCTTTTCCTGTCCCAGTTGGTGAAAGCTGATTAACTTAGAGAGGAATAACTGCAGCAAAGCAGAACATACAGGATGGCAAAATGTGCAGTGTGGGAGGGTTTTGACTTTGAGTGGATCAGCGTTTGTACAGACTGCTGATCCATACATTTCATTAAATACAGGCTTATGGCAGCGTAACTGCCATAAAGCCTGCACAAGAGAGGGGAGTGATGGGATGTTTACTCTCCTCTTTAGTTCACACTGCCAGACCCCTGCACATAGACGTGCAGGGTTCTGGATCCAGTCCTTTGACTAATGCAGGAGGGAATGTGTTAAGTGCTGGTAACTATGCTGCAAAGACGTGCTGTAGAGGCCTACCATGGAGTGGCCCCAGAAAACTTTGCATTATTACATTAAGAGAGCCCACCTGTTACCCTGGAAATGTACCAGTAGATGTTCCCTTCCAACTTATTAGAAGGGAGTTAAGGAAAACTCGGATCTGATTATTCACTGGGGGGGTATCAGGCGCCAAGCTAGTTGCAGCATTTCTGGGATGTATTTGGTGTGTGTGTCCTTTTTGTTTTTCATTCCTATGCTATCTGTAGGGAATTGTTTAAACCACCAGAATTTTGCAAGTGTTCATATCCGAGTTTCTTTAAGTATTCAGTTGTATCCCACATATAATTACAAGGTCATTAAAGCACAGGATTATTTATTCCAGTATTTCTCACATTCGGCCCTCAGGCACCCCCAAACGTCCATGTTTTACAGGTCTCCCTACAAAATAAGCGATATAATAACTACCACCTGTGGAAATCTTAAAACGTAATAGTCAATAATGAGCACTCCTGCAAGGAGGCCTGGAAAACATTCACTGTTAAGGGTGCATGAGGACTGACATTAGGGAAACGCTGCTTTTTTCTTTTGGGGGAAAATGAATTGCTTCACTGCAGTTCATTGACTTTCTGTCTGATAAATAGATAATGTTGCTCATAATCCTAGTTAATTGTGCCTTTAATGCATTCTGCTCTTAGTAAAGCAGTACTTGTATGTGGATTTGTGATCAATACTAGCCATCTTGTCTAAAGTGAATATGATAAATGAATACTAAATTCCTTTTTTTATTTATTTATTTTTATTTTATTTTGTAACATGTTTTAGCGCTATCAGGTTACATAGCATTTTACAGAGAATATTTCACAATAGCATCAGTCCCTGCCCCATTGGAGCTGCATTCTAAGTTCCCTAACACACACCTACACACAAACTAGTGTTAATTTATTCAGCAACAATAATGTTACACTACAAAATATTAATACAATATATTAATTGCTGTTATTTGTTTTATGTTGACCCTTCTGCAGATTACACTAATGTGTAATTTTTTTCTCTTGTCTATTTTCCCTATGCTTTAGATATATGGTACACAGGCTGCTTCTTGCAGCTCTTGGAAGGAGAGAGCTTGATGACCGAGATCACTATGGGAACAAAAGATTGGATCTTGCAGGACCTTTGCTTGCATTTCTTTTTAGAGGGTATTTTTTTTCCTGTATTGAACACCCTTAATTTGTTTGTGGCGGGGTTTTTTTTTTTTTTTTTTTTTTTTTTTTTTTT
>WWET01004021.1:52183-66124 GCA_011038615.1 Limnodynastes dumerilii | reverse complement strand
TCAGGAAGACAACGTTGATACAGAGCTAGTAGACAGCTTGTTAAAATTAATCTACAAATCTTTAAAATTAGAGGAAGAAAAGCAGGAGTCTAACTTAAAAGAATTGTTATTTGAAGAGTCAAAGAAAAAAGTTAGAGTTTTCCCCTTGTCACAAGCACTTAAACAAATGGTAATAGAAGAATGGAAACAACCGGACAAACGGCTATCTTCTACTAACAGAATGAGCAAAATTTATCCCTTTTCCCCTGAAGACACAAGGAAATGGGAAGACTCCCCGAAAGTGGATCCGGCAGTTGCGAGACTATCAAAAAAGACAACTCTGCCATTGGACGATGTTTCAGCGTTCAGGGATGCAATGGAAAAGAAGATGGAGGTGGGTCTGCGTAAGCAACATTCTCTGTCGGGAGCATCTTTAAAAACAGCAGCAGCAACTGCCATCACATCAAGAGTAGTAAGGAGTTGGTGTGGTTCACTAGAGTCAGACATCCTGGAGGGAGTCAGAAGAGAGGAACTACTAAGTCAAGTTCAGAACATTCAGCTGGCGGTGGAATTTTTGTGTCAAGCTTCAGTGGACTCAATTAAGATAGCAGCCAGGGCAGGAGCAACATCGGCAGTAGTGAGAAGGGCCTTGTGGCTGAAGCCATGGCTGGCTGATACACAGTCAAAGAATAAGCTTCTGGCACTACCATTCCTTGGAGACTTCCTGTTTGGCGCTAACCTGGACGATATAATTTCTAAATCATCTGGAGGAAAATCTACTTGGCTTCCCCAAGAAAAACCTAAAAGATCCTACCAGAATAGACCAGCTAGAGGAAGCTTTTCTGAGTACAGGGAAGCAAAGCAGTACCGTCCAGGCAGAGTCTACCGAAGAGGGCAACAATTCGGCTCCAGATCTAATTTTCGCGGCCAAAGGGGTAAGGACATTAGATCTACCCTTAGATACATGTCACAATGATGCCCTGGTGGCCAGACCGAGGGACACAGTTGGAGGAAGACTTGCGAGGTTTTACAAAATCTGGGAGAACTCTGTCAAGGACAAATGGGTTCTGGACATAATTTTTCGAGGATACAAGATAGAGTTCGTGGTACAACCGACTTCATCTTTCATAGATTCACCAACTCCACACCTCAGAGAGGAATATCTAGCTCTGAAAGACAGCCTATTGAATATGATAAAGCAACAAGTTGTAGTAGAAGTCCCTTTGCAAGAAAGATTTCAGGGGGTTTACTCCCGCTTCTTCATAGTAAAAAAAGCAAACGGAGGTTATCGTACAATATTGGACCTTCGGGGTCTGAATACATTCATAAAGGTTCAATCTTTCAAAATGGAGTCGGTGAGTTCAGTACTAATGAATCTTCGGCAGGGTGCGTTCATGACAACCATCGATCTCAAAGATGCGTACCTACATATCCCAATCCTAGCAAGTCACTGGAAATATCTACGGTTCATGATCTTCGGAAGACACTTCCAGTTTGTAGCTCTCCCCTTCGGTCTGGCCACATCCCCAAGGACTTTTTCAAAGATTCTGATAGTCCTAATAGAAATCCTGAGATTAAAAGGCATACCAATTTGGCCTTATCTCGACGATCTTTTGATAACGGCAGATTCTCAGGCACAAGCCCAACGTTTTACGGACACAGTTATTCACACCCTGAGACTTCACGGATGGCTCATAAACGTGGAAAAGAGTCACCTCACTCCTACCACTGTTATAAAGTACTTAGGGGTACAAATAAACACGGACTTGATGACAGCAAGCTTGACAGAGGAAAGAATAAAAAAGCTTATCTTCCAGGTATCAAATTTGCAGACAAAAAGGCAAGTTCGAGCGGAACACTGCACAAGAGTGTTGGGGCTAATGTCGGCAGCCTTAGATGTAATACCCTGGGCAAGAGCGCATATGCGACCACTACAAAATTGCTACCTACGCCAGTGGAACAAGAATCCCAAGGACCACAGGCAAAAAATAGTATTATCATCGAAGGTCAGGGAATCACTCAACTGGTGGAGAAACAAAAAAAGACTAGCAGCAGGCAAGTCTTTCCGACAAATGTTACCGATAATAGTCACAACGGACGCAAGCGACTTAGGTTGGGGTGCCGTATGCAATCAGACACTACTTCAAGGATCTTGGCCCAGGAGAGTACTTCCAGAACACTCCAATGTCAAAGAGATGAAGGCAGTTTGTCAAGCCCTCAAACACCTACAAACCACAGTGGAAGGTCATTCGGTTACCATTCAGACAGACAACAAATCAGTTGTCGCATATATAAACAGGCAAGGGGGGACAAGAAGCTCCGCACTTGCCTTCGAAACAAATCAATTGATGACATGGGCGGAGAAACATCTGATAGACATCAAGGCAACATACATAGCAGGCAAAGACAATATACAAGCGGATTTTCTAAGCCGTCATACAATCAACCAATCAGAATGGCAGCTGAACAAGGAAGTGTTTATGCACTTAGTAAGCAAATGGGGAAAGCCGCAAATAGATCTGATGGCCTCCTCTCAAAACAATCAAGTGAGGACATATTTCTCCAGGTACAAGGATCCCAAAGCACTCGCAGTAGATGCGTTGGGAGTTCCATGGGACTTCAACATTGCATATGTATTCCCACCTGTCACCATGATACCACGGGTTCTGCTGAAAATAGAGAACGAAGGCAGTATGGTAATAACAATTCTACCTTTCTGGCCCAGGAGGCCGTGGTTTCCGAAAGTACTGCAATTGTCTATAGACATACCGTGGACACTGCCAGAAATACCAGATTTACTGAGTCAGGGTCAGTTACTCCATCCGGATCCAGGTTATTACAAACTGACGGCCTGGCTGTTGAAAGGTCCAACTTAATTAAACAAGGATTTTCCTCTAAAGTCACAGAAACCCTGCTTAATGCAAGAAAAGTGACAACCTGTAGAACATATTGGAGAATATGGAGAACCTTCTCTTACTGGAAGGAAAGATCTGGACATTTAGAAACGAACATACCTCAGGTCTTGGAATTCTTGCAGGCTGGTCTAGATAAAGGACTAGCAGTCAGCTCATTGAAAGTTCAAATTTCGGCACTAAGTGCCATGTTAGACAAGAATTTAGCTTCTAACAAATATGTTGTGAGATTTATGCAAGCAGCAAAGAGATTAAAACCTCCTATTAGGAACCCAGTTCCTCCTTGGGACTTGAACTTGGTTCTGGACGCCCTCACAGGTCCACCTTTCGAGCCATTGTCAGAAATTGACATAAAAATACTTAATTACAAGGTATCTTTCCTAGTAGCAATAACATCCGCTAGACGGGTATCGGAATTGCAGGCCTTATGGGCAAAAGAGCCTTACTTAAATTTCCTACCTGGGAAGGTAGTTCTCAGGACTAATCCTATCTTTCTCCCTAAGGTGGTATCCAAATTTCACCTGAATCAGGAGATTTCTCTACCCTCACTTTGTCCTAATCCAAAAAGTCCTTTGGAACAAAAATTTCATCATTTGGATCTAGTTAGGGCCCTAACCATCTATTTGCAAAGAACTGCAGACTTTAGAAAATCGGACCATTTATTTATTCTACCAGAAGGGGCAAAAAAAGGCAACTCAGCCTCTAAAAGTACTATAGCCAGATGGATAAAGACCTGTATCTGTAGGGCTTATGAGTCAAAGGGATCTACTCCACCTACAGGTATTAAAGCCCATTCCACTAGGGCCATGTCTACATCCTGGGCTGAAAAAGAAGCAGCATCGATATTAGAAATCTGTAAAGCGGCAGGATGGTCCTCTATTAATACCTTTTGCAAGCATTATAGGCTTGACGTATCTTCCTCTGCTGAAGCAAGCTTTGGAAGACGTGTGTTAAGTGCAGTGGTGCTGTAACTGTACTTTACGTTAAGTTGGTATTATTATTATTATTATTATTTGTCCCTCCCATGGTTATACTGCTTTGGTATGACCCGGAAGTGTGCTGACAGGATGGGGGCAGAGGAAACTATAGATTATTCACCTGTTAATATGGTTTCCTCTACTCCATCATGTCAGCACACACATTCCCTACCCTGTGTGTTGTGTGTTCACATAATTGTTTAGTTTATTGTAGTGCTATATGAAGTTGGAAGACACTGGGAACCGGAGGTGGGCGTCCTCTTATACCACCGGTGTCTTCTCTTTCCTGTCTGGCTCCAGTGGGGGAACTGTAACCCGGAAGTGTGCTGACATGATGGAGTAGAGGAAACCATATTAACAGGTGAATAATCTATAGTTTCTCTTTCCACATTTGGGGGACACTGTGACCAAGGGTTGGTAGAGGCGCTCTGGAGCTGGGCGTTTTTTGAGAGGCTGCTTGCAGCCTCTATTCTTTATTTTTGGATTTTTTACAATTTTAACTTTTACTTTTTTAAAGGACGGTTCCTTTAATTCAGCGGCCATTGTAAGAGCTGGTGCTGCGGCTGCAGCGCCAGCTCTCATACAACGGCAGCTGTAGGAGGGAGACAGAGTCTTTTCAGACTCTGTCCTCTCTCCAGAGGTCCCCCCTGGGGAAAACCTCTTCTCCGGTGGCTGGGGAGACTAGGTTAGAGGATTTCTAACCTCAGTCTGCTCCTGGAACGTCCACGATAGCGACGGACATTTCCAAGATGGCCGCCGCCACCGGAGACTGTACCATCAGTGAGTCCCCTTGTGGCTGACTCACTGTGGTAGCGGCATTTCCCTTTCTAGGAAAGGGAAATTAGGACCTGGGCCCCCCCTTACTGTTAGCTGGGGGCCCTAGTAGTACTCCAGGATATATTTTTTGAATAAAATATAGGGGGCTCCTTACTAGTATAGGAGTTACTGAAGTACTGGGTCCCAGGTGAAGGTTTTGTTAAATCCCCCTGCATTCCATAGGGAATGGTATAACCTTCTCCTTGGCGGGCTATTCCTACTGCTGGTCTAGCCCACCTAAAAGAATCCTCTCAGTTTCTCACAGAGATTCTGCAGAGAGCTGTGTGTGAGGTCTTCCCTGATAAGAGAGTATTTGGGATAAGCTCCTTTCCATTGGGAAAAGGATTTGTGATATATTTATTTCTGTTATATATCGTTTAAAAAAAATAAATAAATAAAAAAATGTAACTTAGTTTTTTTTTTCTATCTTGACAATTACTTCCCCATTCACTGTCTGAGAAGGGGTCAAGTACGAAAAGCAAATCTTCCTCCGGAAAGTCTCAATTGTTTTTCACTTGTTCCAGGTGCCAAGCAAAGCTTCACAGTGGACGGCAGGACCAGGGTGCTCTGTGTTCAGTGTGCGACACGGAACCCCTTCAGCTCCGCCAGCCGGTGACTCCCCTGCCTGCTCTGGAGGAACCAGCTTGGGCCAAGTCGCTTGCGGCTGCGGTGGCGGATCTCTCCCGCGTTATGTCTACAAGGGTGGTGAGTGCAGAAACATCTATGTTGTCTGACCCCTCGGCCCATCCCGTTCCAATGTGGGCTCAGGACTTGCAGAAGTCAGTGGCGGGGCTCAGCCAGAAGATGGCTGACCCTAAGAGGGCCACTAAGCGCTGTTCCTCTCACCCAGCCCTCTTTATGGAGCTCTCGGACTCAGAGGTCTCCTCGGCAGAGGAGGTGACGGCAGTGTTGTCAGATGCTGACGACCCTTCTGTAGAGGACGACTCCTCTTCTCCCCAGGCAGTTGAGGATTTAATCATAGCGGTCCGTCAGGTCCTTAACATTTCGGACCAGGATAATTCTCCCCAGGAGGTTTCCCTTTTAAAAAGAAAAAAGAAGAGGACGATTACGTTCCCTTCTCCTCAGTTGCAGGAGATTATTCAGGAGTCTTGGGCTAAACCGGATAAGCGCTTTAATGTACCCAAGAGGTTCTCCATGTCTTACCCCTTTCCATCTGGGGAGCTTTCTAAATGGGAGCAGCCACCAAGGGTAGATGCCCCTATAGCGAGACTGTCTAAGCCCACTACGCTGTCGGTACCAGACATGGCTATACTAAAGGACAATCTTGATAGAAGATGTGATTCCTATTTGAAGATGCTGTATACTGCCGCGGGTTCCTCTTTCAGTCCCATTTTATCATGTGCTTGGGTAGCCAAGGCCATGGAAAAATGGTCAGAGTTGCTCATTCAGGGTTTGCGAGGTGGTTCTTCTCTGGAAGAACTCACGCTGTTGGGGGAACATCTTAAAGAAGCGGCAGGTTTTGTTACGGATGCGGCGTTAGACGCTGTTGCATCTTCCTCTAAGGCCTCTGCCTTGTCGGTGGTAGTCAGAAGGATCTTATGGCTTCGGTCATGGCAGGCAGATGCTGATTCCAAGAGAGCCTTGGAATCCTTGCCCTTTGACGGACTAGTGTTGTTTGGTTCCGAGCTAGACAAGATAATTGCACAGGCTACAGTCGGGAAAAGTACCTTTGTTCCTGTCAACCCTCCTAAGGCTAAGCGCCGCCCTTTCTCCGGTGCTAGATTTGGCTCCTTCAGATCCTCTTTTAGGGGCCGGTCTAGTTACGCCAGGGGCCAACAAGGACAGCAGGGGCAGCCTAAGTCGTCTTTCAAGATACGACAGGCTTGGGCTTTCAAGCGTCAGGCTCCTAAGCTGGCGGAGAAGCAGAGTTCCTGACAGTCTTATGCCCATTTCTGTGCAGCGGGTGGGAGCTCGTCTGTTGAATTTTGCAGACGCCTGGAGGGCCTCCACCGCAAGTGTTTGGATATTAACCCTAATCCAACAGGGTTATGTCCCGGTTTTCGAGGAAAAGGTTCCTTACAGGTTTTTCCCACGGGTTTAGCTCTTTTAGAGGAAGAAAGATTGGCCCTCGTCCAGGCCATTCCGTTATTGCTGTGGCAGGAGGTGATAGTGCCTGTTCCCGATTCCCAGAAAGGAGAGGGGTCCAATCTTTTTCTGGTAAAGAAGTCAGACGGTTCCTTTCGTCCCATTTTGAATCTGAAGTCCCTGAATTCCAGGCTTCTGGTGTCCAGATTCAAGATGGAGTCCCTCCGTTCGGTTATCAACGGGATGGAACCGGGGGAATATTTAGCGTCTATAGACATTCAGGGCGCTTATTTGCACATTCTAATTGCAGAAGATTGTCAAGCTTTTCTGAGGTTCGCCATCCAAGATAACCATTATCAGTTTCGAGCACTACCCTTCGGTCTGGCGACTGCGCCCAGAATCTTCACGACGGTGATGGGGGTAATTGTGGGTCTTCTACGGGTGATGGGAATAAACGTGATTCCTTATCTCGACGACTTACTCCTGAAGGCTCGTTCGGAACAGATTTTACTTCAGCACCTTCATGTGACAAAACAGTTTCTGCAGTCCCATGGATGGCTAATCAATATCAGAAAGTCCAGCTTGATTCCATCACAGCGCATGGTATTCTTGGGCCTGGTATTCGATACAAGCCTACAAAGAATTTTCCTTTCCCCGGAGAATATTTCATCTCTTCAGAAGCTGGTTCATCTGCTTCTGTCAAAAAGGGCTCCATCAGCTCTCTTATGCATGAGACTTCTGGGGAAGATGGTGTCCTCTTTCGAGGCGATTCCTTTTGCGAGGTTTCGATCCAGAAAGTTCCAATGGAACATTCTGTCCCAGTGGGACGGCAACCACCTGAATTTGGCTCAGAGTATACACCTAACAAGGGAGACAAGAGTGTCCCTGAGTTGGTGGGTTTGCAAGGACCACCTGTCAGTAGGCCGTCCTTTTGCGCTGATAAATTGGATCCTGCTGACGACAGATGCCAGTCTCTCCGGCTGGGGAGCGGTGATTCTGCATTTACGTCTTCAAGGCCTATGGTCTCTGAAGGAGTCAAGACTTTCGATCAACGTGTTGGAACTGAGAGCCGTCCACAGAGCGCTAGTGTAAGCGCAATCGTGGTTAGTGGGCCGTCCACTTCGGATTCAGTCTGACAACGCCACAGCGGTCGCATACATCAGAAGGCAGGGCGGAACAAAGAGTTCCCAATCGATGCGAGAGACAGAGCGCATTTTCACATGGGCCATGAGACATGTTCCAGTGATTACGGCAGTTCACTTTCCCGGAGTCGACAATTGGGAAGCAGACTTCCTCAGCAGGCAAGCCATTCTTCCGGGGGAGTGGTCTCTCCACCCGGAGGTCTTTTGCCAGTTAGCCAAGAGATGGGGTCTGCCAGACCTGGATCTCATGGCGTCACGCCACAATTGCAAGGTGCCTCGGTTCGGGCCGAGATCCTCAGGCGGAATTTGTCAACGCAATGTCGGCTCCGTGGGACAGCTGACGTATGCATTCCCTCCTTTTGCGATGCTGCCAGAACATCTAAAGAGGGTAAAGCAGCAGGGAGTGCCGCTAATTCTAGTGGCTCCCAATTGGCGGGGGAGGGCGTGGTACGCGGATGTTCTAAGTCTGGCAGTCGGTCCGGGGTGGAAACTCCCTCTTCGACCAGACCTTCTAGCTCAAGGACCATTCTTTCATTCAAACCTTCAGCAACTGAATTTGACGGCGTGGTTCTTGAATCCCAGATCTTAAGATCCAGAGGCTTGTCAGATTCCGTTATCCAGACTATGCTGAGAGCCCGCAATCCGGTCTCGGCAAAGATTTATCACAGGATTTGGCGTGCA
Organism: Limnodynastes dumerilii; assembly: GCA_011038615.1. Taxonomy (NCBI): domain Eukaryota; kingdom Metazoa; phylum Chordata; class Amphibia; order Anura; family Limnodynastidae; genus Limnodynastes; species Limnodynastes dumerilii. The sequence continues at coordinate 57,571 of WWET01004021.1, read as the reverse complement.
TATATTAGTTGGTGCGAACGGAAGGGCGTTAACGCTCGGTCTTTCCGCTTGCCAAGGTTTTTGAAGTTCCTGCAGGATGGCCTAGAGTCGGGTCTTCGGTTAGGATGCTTTGTCGGTCTATTTTCAGCGGAAGATAGCCCTTCTTCCGGAAGTTCAGACTTTTCTGCAGGGGGTCCTTCATATTCAGGCCCCTTTTGTTCCTCCGATATCTCAGTGGGATCTCAATCTGGTTCTCTCGGCCTTGCAGCACCACCCGTTTGGTCGGGTTTCTACTAGCTATTGCATCGGCTAGGTGCGTTTCAGAATTGAGTGCGTTATCCTGTAATCCTGTTATCCTTTCTCATTTTCCATCAAGGGCGGTTCTTCGCACCATTCAACCGAAGCTAGTTTCATATTACCACATCAATCAGGAGATTGTGCTTCCGGCTTTTTTCCCGCCATCTTGTTCCAATGTCCAGGAGGATCTGATGGCCTTGGATGTGGTTAGAGCGTTGAGAATTTGTGGAAAGAACAGCGCAGTTTCGTAAGACTGACTTTCTGTTGGTGCTTTATGATGCTCAGAAACGTGAATGGCCGGCTACTAAACAAGCTATAGCTAGATGGATTAGGCTCACCATTCAGCAAGCGTACAGGGATGCGGATCAACCGGTGCCTTCGGGACTTTCGGCCCATTCGTCAAGATCAGTCTGTGTCATGGGCGGCGAGTAGCGGGGCGTTGGTGCAGCAACTGTGTCGTTCAGCTACCTGGTCCTCCATCCACACATTTACGAAATTTTATAAGTTTCAGGTTTTTGCATCCCAAGATGCATCTTTTGGAAGGAAGGTTTTGCTATCGCCTTCTACTGAGCGTTCCCTCCCTTAGGGGGAAATCTTTGGTATGTCACCCATGGTCGCAGTGTGCCCCAGATGTGGAAAGAGAAAACGGGATTTATGTTACTCACCGTTAAATCCTTTTCTCTTTGATCACCTGGGGGACACTGCGCGCCCACCCTTACACTCGGTGATAATGGGGTTCTCTGAATCCTGTGAGGTTTTTCTTCTCTATTATTTCTCTCCTGGGCTTTGTTATTAAATCTGAGGTCCAGAGGGGGTTGGAGAGGGGAGGAGCTTACCTCAATAGTTTTTTAACTATCAAGTGCCCAGCTCCAGGGTGCCTCTACCAACCCATGGTCGCAGTGTCCCCCAGATGATCCAAGAGAAAAGGATTTAACGGTGAGTAACATAAATCCCGTTATTTAGTATCTGAATTTTAGATTTGAAAACCTTGTTTAATTCATTACTTTTTCTTAGGTAGCAGATAGCTAGTTGTTTGGGTTAAGCTGTTTTTGAAACATTCACTGATTTGGTGCTTTAAGCTCAGAACGCCTTCTTTGATGTTTTTTTATATCTCTTAGAAAAAAAAATCTGAAATAGCCACTGTAGCATGCTTCTGCACTATATTCTATACCTGTGCATGTGGAATAGTACCACTGGTTTTTGGAATGTTTTCTTACATGACTCCGTTAGAAAGCTTGGCAATTATTGATTTTTAATTTTTACTTTTATATTGGTTAAACATTATTTGCTGCAGTTATCATTGTAATGATAACTAAGCAGTACTAACTCACTCCGCACAGCAGTGCAGTTGGCAGCCAGGAGACTGAGTAACAGTGGAGAGAATTCCTGGTGTTAAGTTGATAACCTAGACCTCTTAACCATTCATTGTAAGTGAAAAATTCATATAGTATCATCTACACAGGCCTGCTGGTGGACGTTAATGGAAGAAGGGGGACTGTTAACAAATCTTTCTTTAAAAAGCCTCTGAACCTGTGTATCATGGCAATCGATGTTTGTTGAGGAGTGATCCCAAAGATTTCTGCTTTAACCATCAAGTGTAATTGTTTATTGCTTAAGCATAACCTTTTCTGCTTTGTAGTGAAGTAAAAAATAAAAATACTTGCAAATATTTAGCATGTTTTAATATTGTTTTTAAATTTTAAATCTCAATTTAAAAGTTCATATCTATGTAAAAAAATTATTATTTCTGCAACAATGTATAGAGTCTGGACAATCACCACGGGCTTTATAAAAGGATTTCCATGTTTTTCAAATGTATTGGATTGAGGCACTTATAGAATAAGAACTAAAGGCTGGTAAATTTTTCTACTTGGGAGACATATATATCTACATTATCTCCCATCACTCAAAGAAGTATCCATATTAGTTTTAAAAATACCTCATGGTATTTGAGACAAATGCTGTTGGGAGATCCTCCAATACGCGTTGAGGAAGGAGAATGAATCATTATAACATGCCTTCCCCTGGGCTCTAGCTTGCTTTTATATTCTGGGATTGTATGAAACTATGTTCATTATCTTATGCTATCTCTGTTATGTAATAGAGAAAATGTATAAGTTAATTGTGGTAGCCATGACTACGTTTTTCAAAGTAAACACTGACAAAGTTTGTTGTAACGATATGTATTTATTTATGATGTTACATAATGACTGTATCAATGCATTGCTTGAAATAAAAATATTTTAAAAAAGTTCATATCTCTGCGCTTATAAACTCATATTTAGCTTGGTTATCTAAACACTACGCAACTAAATTAGAGCATTGGCCCTTAATAGCTCTAATAATAATGGTTATCGACGAAATGAACCCAAAGTCTCCTTTCTAAACAAACCTTGGGTTTGACATTAACAGTATAACATTGAGTGTAGATTAGGCATTTTTAGATGGACAGAGTATTTTTAAAAAATTTTCAGCTCTCACACACTCTTAGGTGAGTGCTGATAATGCTAGTTGCAGTGCCCCACCCAGCGTAAACTTGTAATCAATGTTAAATCCATTTCTCTCATCTAGGAGTCAACTGAGGACAAAAGAAGAGGAACATAGTCTCTCTAGAAGAATTAGCACCTTAGTGCCCAGCTCCCTTTTCCCTTTTCCTCATGTGGTTACAGTATTCAAAATGGATTCAGAGAAACTTAATTTGGTTACTAAAAACCCACCCATTGTTTATCTTGTTTTCCAGCCACCATAAATAGCATTAATCTGTATTTTCTGTTTTGTTTTCTTTGTTAAACTTTTTTAGTTGGCAGGACCTAGTTGCCAGTGGAGTGGTGGAATATATTGATACCCTTGAAGAGGAGACTGTTATGCTTGCTATGACGCCTGATGACTTGCAAGAAAAGGGTGTGGCTTACTGTTCAACGTATACACACTGTGAAATCCACCCTTCAATGATCTTGGGAGTCTGTGCTTCTATAATACCCTTCCCTGATCATAACCAGGTTCGTGTAAAAGCCTTTATTAATCTTATTTCTATTCAGTATGATCTCTGCAAAATACTCTGATTTAAAAATACCTTTATCAAACTAGTACAATTTCCTGTAAATTCACTGTTCTTTTGTTACTTGAGGTGCTCTTGGGCTAAAAATGTATTTTAGTAAATGTTTAAGTTCCTTTAAACCGATAGTGGATGTCATTTTGATGTAGGTATATATAATAAGAATTTCAGCGTTTCTCCAATTTTAGCTAGCAGTGTTGATATTTGGTACTGTTTTGTAAAGGAAAAAGACAAAAAACAAAAAAAAAACCTTTATGCATCCTGTGTTGGAAATTTTGGTAAGGTTTATGCAACACCTGGCTGCTTTGTTCCACCTGAACCTAGTGCGTGTAAATAGCATATTTTGTAATGTTTACTTTTCATACTCCCTGAGAGAGACAGGAAAGTTTTGATGTTCGGAAGGTATAAAACAGGGCTTCTCTCATAAACCATATTTTTCTCCATTTAGTAATTGTTATTTTATTCTCTGGTGCTCACTTTCCCCCAAGTTCTGATTCAAGGGAGGTAACAGAACACAATGTAAGTCCTGAAAGATAGTGGTGGGTTGCAACTCCCAAACCTTATGACACTGTGAATCTGTCGTATCATCAGTTGGACCAGACAGTGGAAAAGCAGTGGGTGAAGGTGGAGAATATAGGCTTTCACATTCCATTACACATAGCCCCTTGGTTACCCAACATACCTTGTTCATCTTGGCCCTATTGTAGTAACCTGGAATAACTTATAAGGAGTAGACTAGTTACCAGTCACCTATCTTTACCTACTTGCCTTTATCTATAACTCTCGCTTTCACCTTGGCAACTCTCCTCCATTTCCCAAAACTTGAACTGACACAGGACTTTCAGGGTGAGCCAGCTGTTGGGTTCCAGAATAGAATAGAAGAGCAAAATGACCTTCTCGCCAGGGAGCAATGGATTTAATTGCAACTTTGACATTTCGAACAAACTGCTCCCCACTCTGATGGGTTTTTCTGGAGACGAGTCTCAGTTTGAGTCATTTTACATTCCACAATTCCACCCTGTATAGACAGCTAATCAACTAATCCTCTACTGAGCTTAAATTGCATATGCAGGCATAGAATGGAGAACTCGGAGCCACCCTTGACGCCTTAGACTGGGAGGTAGTGTTTTAAGAAAATTCATTGTTCTTCCTACAGTCTCTCAGTGGTTGAGACTTCACATATGGACTGCCATCTTATTAAGCCCTTTTGGAAATGTGTGATGGATACTGCTAGACATTTACTTGGATTATTTGCATCTCAAATGGCATTCCTACTCCCTTTTTGCACTACTTAAGCAATGCAGTAATACCAGTGACTTCGGTTCTTTAGAAGTCTAGATTCCCACCTTTGCTTAAAGAATGGATATATATATATGTATATGTGTTACATAACATTCCAAGTCAAATGAAGTCATAGAATCTCTGTCCCGTATTGGGTAACAAAGCTATTTACCAGTACCATGTGTTCATTTAAAAATAAAAAAAATAATTCATATTCTTTGGGTATTGAAGACGTTTCCGGTAATGTTGTTCGAAATATTCGGAATTAAGATGAAGCGGTTTCAGAATACTTTCTTAAGGCTTTCTCATTTTCATTTTTATTTTTATTTTGTTGGTTCGACACTGATACAGGCGGTCACTGAATTGTTGAAGTTATTTACATTGTGATTTTTTTTCTATTGGGAATGGGTACTAATAGCAAATGCCCCTATTTCACCAAAGTATCTGTTCATTATAGTGAAATATTCTCTCCCCGACACTGGGAAAAGAGAGAGAGGACGGGCTGCGGGGTCAGACATCGGGGAGAGATTGGGAATGGGTTTCCGGCAAGGTTAGCCCCAGGCAAGGCAAACGACACATAGATGGTTAGGGTTATTCTGCGGTAGATGGAGGGTTAAGGTTAGGCTATTAGAAGGGGAAGGTTAGGGTGAGGATTAGGTTAATGGTTGGGGTTAGGGTAGCGTTGCAGCATTCACATCTTGAGTCATCGCTGAATCCACTTGTTGTTCTTTGCAGCAGTCGTAAAGTGGCGGCTGTCACTGCTCCATTATTTATAT
>WWET01004021.1:18000-32622 GCA_011038615.1 Limnodynastes dumerilii | reverse complement strand
GACTGGGCTAATACATAAAAATGAAAAAATTTATATTTAATCAAAAAATAGAAAAAACAACAAAGAAAAAAAAAAAAAAGAACAGTTACACCTTGTTCTCAATGTGTGGCTGAGTGCCTCGAATATTTTTTTTTTATGTTTTTGGTGTGGTTCTGATTTGTAGAAGTGTCTGAACAAGGTTGTGTGCTGGAGTTTCTTTGGGGAAAAATGCACAGCGTAGTGTAGGCCATTACCTGTCTCTCAACAGTAGTTATTCAATGCAGCCATGTACATAACCGTTATGTAGCAATAAATGTGCCGTTTTTATAAACCGTTTGACGTTTGTTTTATTGAGCTCATAAAATGTGGCGTTTTGTTTTGGGGTTTTTTTTTTACCTCTGGTCACTGTTACAATTAGTTTTCAGAATATTAATCTCCAAACGTTTTTGTTAAAAAAATAAATAAAAAAAATACCTTGATGGCGTAGATGAGGTGAGTACGTAGGTCCCAGTCGTACATTTTATATGTGCATGGATCACCAACCTAGGTTCGGTCCACAAGCAATGTCCAGACAGCCCTGAGCTCACATTTTAATCACACCCACTCACAAAATACTGAAAAGGTGGTTGAGAAGTGGAATAGCCTCCCACCTAATGTGGTTGAGGCTAACACTATAGAACAATTTAAACATGCTTGAGATAAATATAAGGTTATTCTAAATCTTATACTAAATTTAGGAGTAAATGGTTTAAATAAAATAATAATGATCAGACTAGCTGGGCTAATTGTCTTTTATCAACCATGATAATCTATGATTCTGTATGTAGTGCTTGGTAAATTACATAGATATTACACACAATTGTGTGCGTCTTTAGGACAAACGGTTGTGTTCAGGATTCCGATTTCATTGCGATTGGATTCATGAGCAAAAGATTGTGATAGGTCCGCTGTCGCTGGGCCAACACAAAAGGGACGGCCAAAACAATCACTCAAAATTCACTTCTCCATCCCCCACCTAACCACCTCCCCTACGCACCTTTACCCCACCCTCACCGGCCCTCCTCCTCTTCACTATTCACCTCCCCTACTCTCTATACACCTACAACCATCACTGTCTCCCGTCATCGTCATCTCCCCACTCAGCCCCCAATTTCAGAAACGCACACAAAATGATCCCAGTGTCCGTCCCACAACCATATCGTGTAATATTAACTCATCCGTATAGTGCAGAACATCTACGGTCAGCATAGAAGACGTGACCCTTCTGCACACACATGCGATCTCTATAGCAATGTCTTCTCACTTGTATGTGGATATCTCTCACATGACGTAGCTTTAAAGGAAAATATTGTTTAAAACGTGCTTACAATGTTAACACGCTTTGATATGCACTGTCATGTGTGACCATCTTTATCAGTTGTAGTATGCATTGACAATAGGCACAGTACTTGTTTACTTACCAATTAGCAGCTACCGGTTTCCTGCAAGATAGGACAACGGAGCTGGTGTCAAGCATTCAATGTTCTACAGATAGTGTGTGCCTCATCCTCTGAATTGAATCAGTGATGTCAACTCAATTGTCTGATCTTTGCAGGAAGCCAGCAGCTGCTAAATGGTAAATAAACAAAGTTTTAATGATTTATTAATGGGCTGCAATCTAGCTTCCCCACCATGTCGCTATTTCCATATGTCACATACGTAAATAGCCTGAAATTGTGTACAGCACATGCACAGTACAAAGAAACGCCATACGGAGTACAGCTGCCTGATGCAGTGTTCCGTGAGTGTTCATTCTCCGTACGAGTGACAGCCCCATTCACCATGCATACGAGTTACATATGGTGGATGGGCATTGCCATTTAAATTGTACAGTTATTGTACTTGGCTAAGCCCTTACATGAAATTCAGTATTCCACATGGAGGGTTTTCCATGCAGAGTACTTAAAGTAGGGTCATGGGTGCGGTTCCACCATCTTCATGTAGAGGGAGTGCTCCTTTCTCCTGTGTGTGGGATGTTGGGTACCAACGTACCAAACTATGAACATTGGCCACCTCAATGGAGACTTATGTATGGATTTAACCCTTTAGATCCGCCCCATTGGTTTTTGATACATCTTGGACGTAGACATGACTCCTAGTAAGTGGAAATATTTCCTCGTATGTGGGGTGTACAGAAGGCCGTGTTCAGATCTGGTTCAGGAGCACACCCAGCCAACACACATGCCTACATGCAGGGATTTAGGATAGACTCAGGATTGGACACAGTTGTGCGGGGGTGGTGTTTCTGAATATGTACAGTACAAAATTTCTCCGAGATACCTTACGTGAGCTGACTATGCTCGCCTCTGGATTGGGACCTCAATGTCTGCTATCTGTCCACACCACTCGGTTAAACTGTAAGCTCTCAAGTCCAGGACCCTCTATTCTCTTGTCCTCATCCCGGCTCAGCCACGGTTCATTGGCGTTGTATTGGGTTTCTCTGTCTTGTTCGTCATCACTTTGGCATAACCTCTAGCATCTTGTTAACCGCTTTGTTTACACTGTGTGATATGTACGGCGTTTCTGCCCTTTTTTGGTACCATATAAATACATTTTAATAATAATTATATGTTATAACTCACTTTCTAACTCAACCCCGTCCCTCGGTCATATATGCCTTTCTTCTATGTCTGGTGGGTCAAGTTGCATTCTGATTGGTTAGCGCAGATGCTTGCACAAGACTTGGGGAAAACCCAGAGCCGTAGCTAGAAATTTTAGAGCTAAGGGCAAAAAAAACCTAATGATGTCCATAAATGTAACTTTCATCTTCAGGGAATAAGCTATTTCTAAGAGGTTTCCACGAGGTTTGGGAGTGATGCAGGCGATCCAAAAAGATCATTTAGCGTCTTGTAACACCCATGGGTTGAATTCATGTCGTTTCGGAATTGCAGTTGTGACCTCGCCAGTGTGATCACACAAACAGCTTGTTGTTCTCTAGTAACAGACCACATATAACCCTGTAAACTGCTGGAATTTAAGAGACTTTTCAATCTAAGATAAGCTTAAAGAGTCACTAATCCACAGAATCTCTACAAATGTATAGTATTTGTCTGCAGCTCGGAAGCCTACAATCTGTTTAGACTCCACAGTAAAGCAAGTTGTTTACTGTCATTTGGAAACGCAATTGCTCAATCTCATGGAAATTCTTATAGATAAAACCAATTTTTCATATTTTTTTCATCCTGGTTCAATAGCTTATAGAGAAAGCAACAAGTATACTTCTGGTGTGTTATATGAGGAGATGAGTTCAGTAAGGATAGTAACAAAAAAAGAAAATCAATGACACGAGGTGTAACCAATCAGATTCTGCTTATTGTTCATCCAGTACATGATACGGACGCTATAGGCCAGGGGTTTCCAACCAGTGGTACTAGGACCCTTGTCAGGTGGTACTCGAGTCATCAGGGCAAGATTCTAAAGAGGTTTGGTACCAAATGGCTGAGGACATATTTCATTAAATATAGTTGGAGATAAATGACATATGTAGAAAACGCGTCTTAAAATCATAGCAAAAATATGTAAGCAACAACAAAAAACCCTGAAAAATACATATATATATGCCGTGGGGATTTGTCTGCATGCAAAGTGGTCCTTGGCATGATCCTAGAGGTCTTTGAGAAAGTCCATAGTATACGGACGAAGGGCCTGATCCAGAGATACGATGGTACACTGAGCGTTCCAACGCCGGCTAAAGGCTACCTTAACTTCAGCCGGCGTAAGCGAGTGTTAATATGCTGGGACGGCGGGGTTGCTACGCTAACGCCACCCTCCCAGCCTCGTTACCCTCCCTCCCCCCGCCTATCCGCACTAACTGCAGCGTAGTAACGGAGGGGAACGCCCCCTCCAGCGTTACTACGCTGCTGCTATGGACGCCCCCGATCTATGATCGGACGTTGCCGTAGCTACGCCGGGCAACATCTGCATGGCGCAAGCGCAGATCGGCTTTTAAGCTGATCTTACACTTACGCCCGGCGTATTACTGCCGGGCAGCGTAGGGCTGGATCAGCCCCAAAATGCGTAAAAGATAATGCGTAATAAGATCTTTGAATGCTTTCTTTGACGGGTGAAAGAACCTTATTGATTGAAGGTTTAGGACCGTATTCAGAGATCCATTTTTTAAAAGTACGCAATTATACGCACGCACATAGCAAGGCCACACCCCTGACACTCCCCTCACAGTGACGGGTTTTCAAGGGCTTACGAGTGCCGTAGGGCTCCCTTACGTCTACGCGTGTAGTTACAGGTGTACTTCAAGGTACGAACGTGCGTGTCTATCTAACCGCACCCTCTAATGCCCATTTAAATGCATCCCTCCGCCCTTTCCCGCGTAACTTTGAACGTTGGGATTTCAACCACGCCCCTCCGCACCTATGTCCCCAAGTGCGATTCACACGTACGTGCTTAATGGACTTCCATGCGTAAATTCAACGTGAACAGCATAAATAAAGTTACTACCATTGCGCAATTCATCCGATCCTAAAAATACGCACGCAACTCCACGTGAAAACAGATCTGTGAATACCACTCATATCTTCATAAAATGTCATGAATAGTACTGCTCCATAAATATCTATTAAAATATATATAAAAAGCAATTTATTCAAGAAAATCATAAACGATCCATAAAATTAATCCAATTCCAATGTGCTTCTCCTAAAGAAGCGTTGTAATCCATATTTTATATGTAGCCCATATAAAAATGCATAGTCTGTTGAGAAAACATATATATGAATAAAATTGCAGAGCCCAAGTGATAGGCCCCCTACCAGATGGTGCACTGTACTTCCGGAGTTGAGGGTGAGTCCAGGGGATCCCCTTCCCATAAGGTACCTGCCTATCGAACTGAGTTTTAACATCGGTTTTTTGGACGTCCTATTCCACCCTCAACTCCGGAAGTACAGTGCACCATCTGGTAGGGGGCCTATCACTCGGGCTCTGTAATTTTATTCATATTTATGTTTTCTCAACAGACTATGCATTTTTATATGGACTAAGTATTTTTATATGGACTGAGTTTTTATGTGGACTGAGTTATTTATATAGGACTATTTTTGGCCCATTGAGAATACATGGACTTTGGGATTACAATGCATTTTTAGGAGAAGCACATTGGAATTGCTTTTGATTTTTGAATTTCATCTGTGGATTTATCTTATGGATCTTTTATGATTTGCTTGAATAAAATTGCTTTTATATATATTTTAACAGATATTTATTGAGCAGTACTATTCATAACATTGTATGATCATGTGAGGGGCTTGCTGTGTTCCATTTAATTGATCCATTTACCCATTGCATATATATATCTCACGGTTTAAGTTATATTCTTTTCTATAGATTAATTCTCTGTGAAGAGGCACATATACACATATTTAGTGGTTCTAGACTTTTTAGTATACACCACACTCCTATTTTTATTTGTACCTACGCTGTCTATCAATACTCACCACCCCCATGTTTCATTGATTTTCTATTTAGAGTTGGACACTCTTTTGAGTATTCTTAGCTGCAGTCAGGTTATTAGCTCATTTAAGGGACCCCACCCCCCCTTTTTCTACAAAATATATTATACCTACAAAATTATTCTGCAGTGATTTCATAACTTTTTTTTATTGCATTTTCTGTATAAATTTCTGACACAAGGGTTCAAAATAGGTGAAAAGTGTTAGACTCCTAGACTTATACATGACATGTGGCTAATGCAAATATTTTGATGTAAGCAGTGCTTATTGACAGTCCATCCAGGTGAGGGGAGTGGCTAGACTGGATGGTGAAGAATATAAATTTGATGGATCCATTGATCGAGAATCTGGTTACTTAAAAATCAGATGTGAGGATCTGGTTCAATGAGATTTTCACAAAAAGAATAAAAATATGACAGATACAGCCAAAAGCAAATTTTTTACTGTCTCAATTTCAAAAAGACAGTCATTTGTTTTTAGAATAGGTAAGTATGCCAACTTACCCATTCATTTTCGGAAGCCACCGCAAACCCGCTGCAGCGACCGATTAGAGAGGTGAGTAACGCACTACCGGGTTCAAAGAACTTTAGGGTCCGGCAAATAATAGAATTTTCTTTAAGTACATCGAGCCTTCAGCTTTTCTTAAGTATCGTGTATCAGTATTGGAATCATATGTGTTAATATATTGATTGTTGATTTTATATATAGTATAGTGGATATCATTATTTCTATATGAATTGGTATTACCTTATCTTACCGTGCGTAGTTTCCTTCTTAAGAAGAAACCTACACACGGAGATATGCTCTCCCTGGCAAATCTAAATCCCTCCCACTTCTATCTAAACACTCCCTGAAGCGACATTACGCCGCCTTTAAAGATCGCACAGAGGCAGTCTACATATCTAACTGGTACGTAGACTGCATAAATGACCTACTTCGTATGCATAGCAGGTCATTTCTAAATATATATACTTATATATATATATACTGCTATATATATATATACTTCTTATGTGTTAATCGGGTCCATTGTTATTTTGATTCTATAGGGGACAACTAGTACTGCCCCCAAAAAGGTTGAGGACCACTGCTCAAGGCAACACTTACTTTTTTCGTCCAAGTTTTAGATAATTTATCCCTTTTTGTCTGTTTGTTGCTATTTTTTGCGATAGTTTCAGGAGACGTTTTTAGTGATATCGATGGATGGGATTTGGCAGGGTGATTATATTGGAGCACAAAGCCTAGGCAGTGATTTATGAGGAATAAAGGGACATACTGTAGGCTTGTTAAGCAAGATGGGGCTGTCTGTGAAGAGGACAGAAGTTTGCACTTGTCATTAAGAAGAATCGGACCGGTAACACTAGCTCCACCGTGTAAAAGGAGAGATGGTGGCCTGGATCCAGATTTAAGTAAGTGAAATGAGTTACTCCTGGGCTAAACCATGTTGATATCTGGGGGGAGTCAAGGTAATTGTATTCTTTGCATGCAGGGCTATATCTTTGAATTGCTTACTGCACACAGATACTGACCAGCTTTACTATCACACTGTTATTTAGACTTGGGTTAGGAACCATCACCTCTCAACTCTAATACTGTATGCAACAGCTGAAATATGACTCCTTTGCAATCAACATGGTTTAGCCCAAGAGTAACTAATTTCAAGCACTAACTTAAGTCTGGATCCAGCCCGATATCTCAAGCTATTGAGGGAGGTTGTGCAATTAGTATAAATGGACAGTTCTCTGAGTGCACAGACAGGGCACTCTGCAAAGGGATTGTAGTCTAAACTCAAATAGATCTGGACATTACACATGAGCTGCATGTGAGAGAAGAGCATTGTGGGGAATCATGATACTATTGTTCACCTGCATGAATAGATCATCATTTCTCTAGTTTGTCCTGTAATGTAATTGAGTTACTGCCTCTGTTTTCATTTTAAATGGTGACTTCTGTATTAGCATTTTTTACCTCAGCGTCATAAACGGTTTTATCTATTTATTAGTTCTTTGATCTGCTGGCATAGCCCATAATGCCATCTGAAGTTGTACCACACAATGGCAAACACATAAAACTAAGTTGTTAACTCTACAAACACCATCTATTTCTGTTACCAGTCACAAAATAAATTGGCATTAAAGGGGCAAGCTTAGTTCCCATTATAGTGCTATTCATTAAATATAAATTTTGATGTGGGCAGATGGTATGTTAAGCTAAAAATAATCAAAAATACACCCTATACAGATCATTATGGGACATCTGGCAGGGTAAAAAAAGATGTATAATCTAAATCATACAATGGCTGTTATCTCATGTTTATTATTTAGCAATGGAAGGAGACCATAATAGTAATAAAAATAACAGGCCTGTTGATGTTACTCTTGTTGAATATCAGACCTGTTGATGTCACTATTGTTGAATATCGGACCTGTTGATGTCACTATTGTTGAATATCGGACCTGTTGATGTCACTATTATTGAATATCGGACCTGTTGATGTCACTATTGTTGAATACTGGACCTGTTGATGTCACTATTATTGAATATCGGACCTGTTGATGTTAGTATTGTTAAATATCGGACCTGTTGATGTCACTATTGTTGAATATTGGACCTGTTAATGTCACTATTGTTGATTATAGCCTAACCCTAATACTCCCCATAGACTTCCATGTAATACTCACCTGTCCAGTCTGGTCCAGGGCGGCAGTTTCCGAATGAATCAATAAGTAGGACAAATAAATTTGCATATTTACCCATTCATTAGTGAAAGTTTCTAAGTAGTGATATTTTTTAAATAGAAACAGCTGAAAATGAGCTTTCAGTTGCCTGTATTTCGAAAATGGAACTTTCATTCCACAAAATGCATCCCCTTCTGAATGCAGGCCCACACTGAATGCATCCCCTTCTGAATGCAGGCCCACACTGAATGATTCTATAAAGTGTCAGAGAGACACTTATCAGAACTGACCATGTTCATTGTATCTATTTCATAAGAGCAAAAAAGTTTCTTTTTATCTAAATTTGTTGCCACAAGAAGTGTTTTATTTTACAAGATGCTATTTAATAGCCATTGGTTGGTGCTGGATATGATCTTCTATAAAGTATTTTTTTAAATCTATACAGAACGTTCATTTCCTTGGGACTGTGCTGACGTCCTATTTGCCAACAGACTCGTTTCATACATGTTTATAAAGGGGTTAAACAGACAACAGACCCAGGGAGGATCACTGTAAAGGTGTTTGGACAGGGAATATAGTAAATCTTTCATGAAAAGGACACCTTTTTTAAGGGCAAAACAAGTGCAAATGAAGATGTGAGCAAAACTGTGCTGCAATTCGAGGGACATAAATTAACTTTTTATTAAATTTACCTTCCCTCGTAGTTCAAAGTAGTTGGAGCATTGGACACTATAGGGCACTAGTTATCAAAATGTCCTTAGTTCAAGACACTTTCAGGGTCAAAAATTTTCTTAAGACACCCATAAGCCAAAATAATTACTGAGACGGACAGTTTTTTAGTTGGAATGAAACAACTCCATAAGTATTTAGGCCTGGTCAGAAATACGTGTTAAGTTATTTGCAAGAATAATACAAATAAATCTAAAGAAAGAGATTATATGTTTCTTTTTCAGCCATAAAAAATGACATGTATAAAAAGGCTCTTTTAAGAAATGCAGACCTAAGCTTTCTATATTGATCTTTTCTCTCATTGCTACATGTTAATTATTAGTAATTGTTCTCTTTAAAACATTTTTTAAATATATTTATATATTAAATATATTTCTGCTCTTTTACTACTCCCAACATATACTCTCCATTTCTAAAAAGAGCCTTTTTGTACTTTTACTCACTTTCACTCACAGAGGTGCTGCAATTCGAGGGACATAAATTAACTTTTTATTAAATTTACCTTCCCTCGTAGTTCAAAGTAGTTGGAGCATTGGACACTATAGGGCACTAGTTATCAAAATGTCCTTAGTTCAAGACACTTTCAGGGTCAAAAATTTTCTTAAGACACCCATAAGCCAAAATAATTACTGAGACGGACAGTTTTTTAGTTGGAATGAAACAACTCCATAAGTATTTAGGCCTGGTCAGAAATACGTGTTAAGTTATTTGCGAGAATAATACAAATAAATCTAAAGAAAGAGATTATATGTTTCTTTTTCAGCCATAAAAAATGACATGTATAAAAAGGCTCTTTTAAGAAATGCAGACCTAAGCTTTCTATATTGATGTTTTCTCTCATTGCTACATGTTAATTATTATTAATTGTTCTCTTTAAAACATTTTTTAAATATATTTATATATTAAATATATTTCTGCTCTTTTATTACTCCCAACATATACTCTCCATTTCTAAAAAGAGCCTTTTTGTACTTTTATTCACTTTCACTCACAGAGGAGCGAGAGGCATAGAGGCATTTTCTAGACGTAAATGATTGCTAGAAACTAGAATCTGATTGGCTGATACGGGCACAGACCTTTACTTTTTTTTTTAAGAAGGTTTAGTACATTTTTACCTGAATTTTGGGACTGTCTGTTGGAATTTTTAAGGAATAATTTAGCAATCTATGTGTCAATCCACTTATCTCTACTTTTTTTTTTTTTTGCTGTTTAATATGATGTTAGGACATCATTATGTTGTCACCAGTGATGATAATATAAAAATAATAATACAAAATACAATGTCTACTTCTCATACCTTGCACAACAATTTCTTCTGCAGCTCTATATTTCATGATATGCCCCCCCCCACTCCCTGTTTATAACACCACCATCAGGTTCACACATCAAGTGTTTTATTTTGAAGAGGTGATATAAGGAGGTAACATCCTGCCAGATGCAGAGTTCCAATGGAGTTGCATTGGAAGCTCCAAACACAGTGCCTGTTACAATCTGGTTTTGCCTCTAGGAGCAGTCCTGCACCAGAGGCGTATCTACCCTGTGGCCAGGATGGCACCCGCCAGGGGCGCCAGCCAAAGGGGGGCACCGCCCGGCAATGTCACTAAGAGATAGTGTTGCCTAGTTTAGCTGGAGCCTGGAGACACATGATGGGAGTACTGGGGGATGCTGAAGGCACATGATGGGAGTAATGGGGGGGAGGTGCTGGAGGCACATGATGGGAGTAACGGGTAACGGGGGGGCACCAATCCCTTACTTTGCCAGGGGCGCTGGACCCATAGATACACCCCTGCCCTGCACTGATGTTTCATATACACTCTCTCTGGGACTCATTTGTTTTAATTGCCTGTTATCCTACACCTGCGCTCTGGTTATAAATATCCCATCATTCCAGAGCTAGGTGTGGGTGATTGCTTCCTGCAATCTGCATCCTGTGCTGCATGTTTGTTTGCTCTTCTCTGCTGTGGTCATGGTATCTGATTCTCCCTGTCTCCATTCATCGTGGATCCCTGCTTCATACTCACTGGACTTTCATTGGACTTTCTTGCTTACTCCCTGTGGATTAGCTGCACCTGCATATTACACCTTGGACTGTCTGCATTCCCAGTATTCTTGTGTTTTCTACCTGTTAATTTTGCGTTAGCTGCATACTCCTGTGTTACATCTCCTATATCATCTGTGTCATCCTGCAAATCTCACCAGTTCCAAAGTTACCGTGTTGTGTGATCCACCATTGTAACAGCGCCAACAGGGATCAGATGCTGGATCACCACTATATACGCGCATCTGTGCGAGCGCATAGGCGATCACTCACTCTGGCACTCAGCTTTGACATACTACCTTGCAATTTCCCGTATCAATGCTCTTACCGTATAATGCACTGTTGGATCCCATTGGAAATGTGAATAATTAGAATGCTCAATTGCGGTCCAATTGAATATATGTGCGCATACACAACATGCTAAAGTAGATCTGTTCTGATGCATGCTGTTGGAGAACAGCCATCTTTCAGAATACTGCATCAGTTCCACTGTCTCCAGTTAGGGCCACCATCAGGGGGAAAGGTGGGTGTTGGACTGCCAGGACTGTAGTCCCAAGTCCACCATGATAGGGGGGGGAGGGATTGGGAGAATCTGCGTTTTTCTATTAATGACATGCATTTCATTCTCCAGCCACTAGAGGCCGCCAGTCTGTGTCTTCTTCTTGCTTGCCTGCTTACTTCTCTCCTGTCTTCCCTGTGGCTATATCACAAATTTCCGCTATTATATAAAAGTGTTTTGTGTAGGGATGAGATAGTGGAGTTGGGGGGGGGGCTACCTATTTGGAGTACTGTAACCCACAATTTCTGATAGCAGCCCTGTATTTCCTTAGAGGCCATTTAATTCATACTGGCCGACATCCCAGGGAGGAGGAGATGCAGTGGACTGGCTCCAGGAGCTGGCTAATGCTTTGAACTGCCCCCACTATTCAATGCTCCAGATCACACTTAGAGTAGCAGGGGCGGAGCCAGGATGTTGCAATTTGCATATACTGCATCAAGCCCCACACCTACTGCTGTACAATGCTGTGAATTAAGCATTACGTTGTGGGGGCGGGGCTTGATAATTTGCAGCATTAAGCCTCATTGGGGTGTGGTTTGCTGGTTCGACGGACAAACCATTGGCTGAAGTTGAATGGCAACTACCATCAATTGCCGGCAGGCTCCATTTCAGAAAATCGGTGCTGAAAATACTTACCTGTCGTCGTAAAGATTTCTGCGACGACAGGTAAGTATTTTCTATTAACCATAACCGGGAGCCCTAATCCTCCCCTATCTCTAACCCTACATGTCCCGCAGTCTAACCCTAACCTACCTCTTAAGCTCTAACCTTAACCTTAACCCGCTGCAGCCTGTTGCTATTGGTAACGGGTCAATATAGATACCTCTTCCCAGTAGCAATGTACAATTTGCCGAACATTTCGACAATGATACAGCCGCAATTCAACTGGCGGTTTGTTCCAATAGGGTCGGTAGGACTGGCAACCACATTCCGCCCCAATAGGGAGGCCAAATACAGGTTTCAAATCCTGCTGCCCAAACTTTGGAAGTCCCCAGGGCATTGTCAGAGCAGTGGCAAGTGTGATATAAATGCTTCCACATAGAAGCCCCTGTACCAAGATTGGGGTATCTGTGGTCAGATCTTACAGATCAGCTAAGTATCTCAGCAGGTGGCTCCTCAAACATCCTGATCTATGTGACTGCTCTGTGCATTACACATCCTACTATTTCATACACTGAGATTGTCCACTTCAAATATAATTACACATGGAGGTCTCCCAGCGAGAAGCCAATATAAAAGTAATTCTTGCCCAGGTAACACGCCGTTCATAATTATCTCACCATGTAAATGTGCCTTTTGCTGCGTTAGCTCATTCAGATCACAGCTGATAATATTTTTCTGCTGTTACGGTTTTTATACAGCTGTAATAATGAACTCAGCTCTTTGTTTAGAAGCTTCTAATTATTTGAGCTGCCCATCTATTTTATTTTTTTAAGTTCGATAGAGTGGCTTAAAGGGATTTATGCAAGGAACTACCAATTAAAAGACAAAGGACCATTGCATTATAAAATATTAGAAAGCCAAAGCACATATATTTGCTTATTTTTGTTTAGTTTTTTTGATTTGGGTTTTTGTTTTACCTTTCTGTAATACTTCATACTATGCTGCCATCTAGGGACAGACAGTATAAAGTGCACTCCTTAATATTCATTCAGTACTTTTAGGGATAATGGACCTTATCTAGAATTCCACAACGTGAACATTTTCTGAGCAGTTGGGTTTGGACTATCCACTTTTTGATTTGCACACGCTCAAGCAATGAACGCAACAGCGACCAATCAAAACAACCGATTATTGTCGGGTCCTGTCAGTGGGGTGGGTTAAGAAATGACAAAGGAAGAATATGGTGGATGAGAGAGGAGAGAACCCTGGGTAGAGAACGCTGCGTTCAAGAGCTTACAATTCGGAGGGCAAAGGAAGACAAGCAGTGATGTTTCCTTTGGCAGAGGTACATTGGGGCCCAGATACAACTTTCCCATTTAAGATGCTTATTTTGCAGCATGGTGGAAAAAACTAGATTGCAGCCCATTAATAAATCTTTAAAAGTTGGTTTATTAGCAGCTGCTGGCTTTGTTCATTTAGCAGCTGCTGGCTTCCTGCAGAGATGTAACAAGGGAGCTGAGTAATAGAATAGCAAGGACAAGAACGACAACCGGACAAGAATCCTGCTCTTCAGCTCTGATTGGCTGTTCAGTACTTAATCACCCAGCAAGAAGAACTCTCCCTTGCTGGTGATATTGTATGCTTTAGCCTTTCAATCTGTCTGTGTTAATTTACCAGGATTTTTGTCCGGTTGTTGTTCCTGTCCTTCTATTCTATTACTCAGTCATCCTGTGGTTTACCATTCCAGGGGTTAACATTTGTAGTCTATCTTGCTAGCCTTCTGCATGCTTTGTTTGCAGTCTCTTGTTTACTGCCCCTTGCCTTGTTTTTTAGAAGCTTCTAAGACCTTAACCCTTGCTCTTTTGTAGTTGTCATCATCCTATCTGGGAATTTGTCTGTCTCTGTTCCCCTCCCTTTTGTGTTTTGCTTTTATCTTGTTTCTTCTGTACTGTGCCCATCAGTACCTATCCCTGTCCTTTTCCAGTTACCTCTGTTTTTCTGGTCATGATCCTTGTTATTAGAGTTCTGTTGTGTTTTGTGTCCAGTTCTGGTCTGCCTCAGGTCCTAGATCTGTTATCTCTGATTCCCATCTGGTAATGATGTCCCCTTCCAGTCTATTGTTAGTTATTGAGCCCCGTTCATCTTTGTATTGTCTGTTTGTCTGCTGTGGTGATGTTGAACTCCTAAACCATCCTTGTTATTCCGAAAGACACCACTGGGGGGCGATGACCTGCCGCACAAGTCTATCCACACCATCAGGGGCCCTAGCGAAGACCAGGCCCCAGTTAGACTCTGCACCCTGGTGTATGGTTAACCCAATGAATGTAACATGTAGGAAGCTAGTAGCTGCTACATAGAAACATAGAAAGTGACGGCAGATAAGAGCCACATGGCCCATCTAGTCTGCCCATTTGTTTATTGAAAACTATACTGACCCTAGACCCTATTTACCCTCAATTTGGTTTACAATTTAGGATACCCTTATATTTATCCCAAGCATGTTTAAATTGTTCTACTGTATTGGCCTCAACCACC
>WWET01004020.1:105938-123827 GCA_011038615.1 Limnodynastes dumerilii | reverse complement strand
GGGGGGGGGGGGGGGGTTTAGGGAGACTTAGGGTTCGGTTAGAGAGCGGAGTGGGGGAAACAGCTATTGGAGCACCATGTTCAGTGCGTCAGCGATTGATTGCTATGCCAGTTCGGAACTGGCTGGGAGTGAACGGTCCTTTCGAAATAGGGCTGTTCGCTACAGAGACCCACACTCGTAGAAGATCTAGGGAATAAATATATCATGGGTTTGTGGGTATTTTTTTGTTTCACTGGTTCTTTTATTCTTGCTATATATTGTAATGAGTTTACCATGGCCGGGGCTTTTTGTTTTCAAGAGTTGTCTTGCTATCCACAATCAAGTAATGCTAGCATTTTTATTTCTGATATTTATTTAGCCATGTGAGTAATTAGGTAGAGTACTAGTGACCACCAAACACCTGTGGTATATTCTGCATTTTTTCTTGGTATTGCATGAATTGGACTAATATTCTTTCTCTAATGCCTATGACCCGGTCCCTCTTTTGGCTCCCGGCACTCATGACCAAGCGCAGGAAGGGAAATATACAGCCTGGCTGTCAGGCCAGTAGTTCCATGCAAGGGATACTTTTCCTCAATAGAATAGGGAAGTGTTATTGCCATTGACAGTCTGGGACTGACCGGGATGGGACTCCATTCACTGCTCTCACTGGTGATAAGTATTTAGAGTTGATAAACTTACAGTTATATATTGCCGTTATCCATGTACATCATGTGATTGTGCTTGCTGTATTTCTGTACGCATATTAAGTGATTACTATGATTGTACTATATTCGCTATTTTCTTTGTCATTTCTTACTAGAGACTGATATTTAATTTTGAAGCCTGTATAGAGGGTTTCCCCTGCCTTTTCGGACCAGATTATGGTCTTTTTACTATATCGAAATAAAAGTTAGATTTTATTTCCTCATTTCTTTTTTGTATTGTTTGGGATTGTAATTGATGTAACCTTAAGTCTTCATGCGCCACTTTAACAGCTCTGAGGGTCCTGGTCTGTGGGGCTCTAACCTTTATCTTGTATTCATATAGCTTGCAGTTGCAGGTTGTGTGGTACCCCTGAGTGTTAGTGTGAGAGGTTGGGGTTTGCAGAGCAGCACGAGGGCTGTTACCAGGTTAACAGCCAGCTGAAGCGCGTGGGCTATTGCTTGGCAACAGCCAGCTAACTGAGACACGCTGTGGGGAGCGAGGAGACTCTAGAAAGATTGGAAAAGAAGTGAGGGGAGCGAGGAGGTCTGTTGGAGTTGGCAGTTGATGTGTGAGGGTGGACAGAGAAAGAAGGCAGTGGCGGTGAGAGGAAAAGTGAAGGAGCGGTAGTGAAAAGCCAGGGAAAAGTTATCAGTGGTGCTGACAGAGAGAGAGCATTGGTGATAGCGGAGCAGCCAGGGAAGGTGCCAAAGGTGCTGACAGAGAGTGAGAGAGCGCTAGTAATAGCAGAACAGCTGGGGAAGGTGCCAAAGGTGCTGACAGAGAGTGAGAGAGCACTGGTGATAGAAGAACAGCCTGGAAAGGTGCTGACAGAGAGAGAGAATTGATGATAGCAGAACAGCTGGGGAAGGTGCCAAAGGTGCTGAGAGAGAGAGAGAGAGAGAGAGAGAGAGCATTGGTGATAGCGGAGCAGCCAGGGCAGGTGCCGAAGGTTCTGACATAGAGTGAGAGAGCGCTGGTGATAGCAGAACAACACATCATTTCTATCTGTTAACACTGTGAAAAGTTGTTACTTCCAATTTGTTTCTGATTTGCATTCTCTGTTTTACTAGTTCAACTAAGTTTTCTGCTCATTCTCAACAAGACAAAATTTAAAAAGTCACTCGCTCTGAGTTATTCTCATTCTGCTACTCTGCTACACTTCTCCACAATTCCTCACTTGGACCCTTGCCATCGGTTACCACAGTTGCACCCCCCAACCAAGGTGTTTACCAAGGTTCCCCTTAAGGTCTCTAGACAGCAATGAAGTCCATACAGTCCTACCAGGTAATGCTGCAGAGTCCGAGGGGCCACACTCTAGCTGCAGACCTCTGTCTGGGTAAATGACTTAATGATCCTGGCTGCTCAGCCAATGCCCTCCACCAATATGGTGGGGCGCTGTGTTTTCAGGCTCACTGCTTTTGGATTGATGGAGGGAAGGCTGTAGAAAGGTACTCCTTGGCCTCTCAGCACTGGCAGAGGTCCCTACCACAATGCCAGTCAGATCACCCAGCTCCCTCAGATAGGACGCCCTCCCAGTGATGTCCCTGAGGTGGCAGTTGGCTTCCAAGTACCAGAGCTTCCTGTAGAGAGACCACCACCTGCATCCTGCAGATAGACACTGGGACTGTCTGACACTGGACTATATGGACAAATCACAACAAACACTGGACACACGTCATAACCTATAAACCACACATTTCAGTTTGCATGATAGACCTGGGATAAAAAGTTCCATGTCCTTGTTTGAAACGAGGGCCAGGGTAATGGTCACCTTTGTCCCCTTCGTTTCAGCACACTCATTAAGAAACCCTCGTCTGTGGAAGTGACCTGTTTCCTTTGCCCAACTGGTCTCTTGATTTAAGTGGGATGAATGTGTGGAGTGAGCCTATGTATAAGCATTTCAAATTCACTTTTATCTTGTTGTAAAAAAGCTATAGATTAAAAAGCGTAGAAAATATTGTAACTGGATAAAAGAAATGTGTTCACAGTTACAGATCTAAACATTTGACCAAGGTCTTGCAGGAACACCTGACCTGTGCTCTTTGTAAATCCAATACAAAGCACACACCCATTTTGTGTTAGTTTAGTAGTGTTATGAGTATGGATTTAAAGGACATTTGGGAGCGTCCCAGAGGTTGTTGTTACTAAAGGGTAGATTTCCATGTAACTACATATTGCTCTACAGTTTCAATGTTAAACATCATTGGGGATTATATGAACTGTGTTTTTTGTCTAAGAGAAGTGTCTGTTCTCTCAGGGCCATAAGACCATGTCCATGACCGTTATATGATCCTCATTTACACACCAGCCCCACACAAAACGCGGTACTGGTCTCCCCTCACACAGACAGGATTAAGGATCACATGGTAATCGGCTGCGGAGCATCCCACCTGTTATTACCAAAGGCAATAAAATATCTAGTTGTCAGACACTGAAGAGTTTTCTAGAGAAGATAAGCTATCTTTGCCACTCCAGGGGCCACATTTACTAAGGTGTGGTAAAGGAAATGTGGAGATGTTGCCCATAGCAACCAATCCGATTCTAGCTGACATTTTCTAGTATGTAATAGGGAAGTCAGAGCTAGAATCTGGTTGGTTTCTATGGGCAACATGTCCACTTTTCCTTTCCCGCAGCTTAGTAATTCTGGCCCCAGGTGTTGGGATCTACAAATCAAGCTTAAGCATAGCTTGTACCTTGCAAAGCATGATGGGATTTGTAGCTTCACTACACCTGGAGGTCTGCAGGGATCCTCTGCAGGTAGTCTTCTGAACTATGATTTTCTCCATACTAATACATATCTTGTTGTCTTTTATATATTTACTAATAAATCCTTTGTTTTGTTATTTATTTACTATTGGATCAGCAGATGTTATTTCATTTTTTTAGTATATTGTTACTAATAATGCTTTGCAAATGTATTTGAATGTATAAGGCAGTGATTTTTTTAAA
The DNA here is from genome assembly GCA_011038615.1 of Limnodynastes dumerilii. Classification (NCBI taxonomy): domain Eukaryota; kingdom Metazoa; phylum Chordata; class Amphibia; order Anura; family Limnodynastidae; genus Limnodynastes; species Limnodynastes dumerilii. Next base: position 120,191 of record WWET01004020.1, on the reverse strand, counting down.
ATTTTATTTAAACTAGTTATAAACTCATTATTTTAACACTTTTATGGTTCTTCTAGATATTGTTCCCCTGCAGACACAGTGGTTTCTAAGCTACCATATATAGAAGAAACCTGATCAACAGCAGACATGGCCACTTATGGCCACTTTTGAAATGTGTATTTCTCCTATAATCTATCTCAACAGTGTCATAACATGCTATGAAGATATATGTCGTCTATATTTTGTTACAAATATCACTGGCTTGCAGGATTAATGTCCTATGCTCCCAATTCATTTTTGTGTGTATATTTTTATAGTTTTTACACTTGATCCTGAAACAAACACTTTGATTAACTTGAAAGAATCTAAATTAATAAAAAAAAAAATTTTAAACACTGGATAAGTGAAACCTAATATTATTTTTTAAGCAATGTAGAACACCATGGAATCCAGAGACCAGTATAACCTGTTTCTAAAATAGGGTAATACATGCTACCAGCACAGTATTGCATTTGTTAGGTTCTTAATGTCTTATCCAGATTTTGCAAAACTTTAATTTTCTGATCGCAAGGAGTGGTAAGTGGCCATATTTTATTCCTGCACATGCCTATCACCCGCACTACTGTTACAAATCTAAATTATCCAGACTGCCATAGCAGAAGTGTTCCTGAAAGTGTGTATGCAGGATGGGTATTGGAGTACAATAAAAGCATGTTTCAGCCCTTAAGTACTATCCACTATTAAGGTGGGGTTCCTGCTATTGTAATTCCCTTGCATAAGAGGGGAGTGGCCTGCCTTCAGTCACACTGGAGGAAGGGTGAGTTAGTGAGGGGATCCAGCTTTAGATCTCTACTGCTGCTGCACTAAGGGCTTCAAATGTCTGCAAACAGACATAAGTTAATAAAGCAAATAAGGATCCCCTAGCCTGGAAAATTTTCCAGCTGTTATTGTAGCAATTGAGCACAACTGACCATAGGTTCCTCAGTGGTGGAGAAAACTGTATGAGGTATGGATCAAGCTCCTTCCCATGCATGGCCCTTCTAACCTATATGAAGTGTGGTGGGAGGTGTGTAAATGCATTGCATTTTCAGCCCTATTTACTTTGTACAATACTTCATAGTTTAGTGTTCAGTTAAAATCCAAAAGCAAGTCCTGCAGTCTTCCTTCAGAGACCTCCTTTCTCACATTGACTTTTCTGTGTTGTAGGGAAGCTTCATGTATACAAATCCAAATCTCCTCTGTCCATGTTCAAAATGACAGACTATAATTCTAGATTTTGAGTGCAGTGACACAGAAATATGATATAGATAAATTCTAACAATAAGATAAGATAAGAAAGATGGCTGAAACGCAGGTCACCCCAGAGAGACCTATCCTAATTCTAATTTAGGTAAACTTCTTGTGGGACCAGTGGCGCACCCAGGGGAGGTTTGTATGACACAAGCTCTGGTCCATTGCATGATGTGCTCTATTAATGCATTGTTTACTACTATTGCTATTAGATGTGTACCTTCAATATAAAACTACTATTTTAGTGTGTGAAAGAAGTAACTTATAAATCATTTATATAAAAACAATATCAGAACAGGACTTGTTACAACCAATAACCAATGCAATTCCTTAATGTAGAATTTTTTATTATTTTCAAATCTACATGATAAACTTCCTGCTTTGACAGAGAGCGTTCATTTAATAGATGCCTTACATGTCTTGGCAGTCAGGTAGTACTGATATTATCAGTATTGTCATTTTATGTATGTTTTATTTTTTAACAGTGCCATCATATTAAATAGCTCTTTACAATTTTAAACAGACCTTTGCCGCATTACAGTCTAAGTCACACACACAGGCTATGGGTAATTTTTGCATTGTGCAGCATGACAGTGAAGGAGGGTCAGGAGAAGAGTTTTGGGGGGATGGGCGGAGCTTATTTGTCCCATTTTCAGGCTCCAAAATGTTTGCAACTATGCTGATATACCCCACATGTATTACACACAATTTTTTTTTTATTGTTGATAAAACTACAATGTATTGGGGAATAAGCAATCCTGTTTTTTGTTGATTTGTTTGCCATTACTTTTACGCAATTTAATTAAGATCTTTCTCTCACTTCTCCTTTTTTTGCCCTTTTTTAACAACTATATTTGTCACTGCTATTATTTATATTAAGTGTATAGTGTTAAAGGATGGATGAATTCTGAGTAATGCATTCAAGTGTAAAAGCTTACAGCAAACTGCTTTCCTGTCATTTGTTTTGTGGTCACAGCTATTTGCATAAATAACTTGTTGCTAAAAATGTATATATCTGTGACTATATAAACATTTAAAAATACATACGCACATAGGCCCTGATTCAGAATTAGGGTCATAAGGGGACTTGCAAATGTTGTAATTCTGTTCCAGGTGTCAGTACTTGCATCAATTTTCATGCACTCGAGTAACACAAATTATGGTAGGCTCTGGTTTACGGAGTGGTTAAAATACACTTGTATGGACCAATCCTGTAGCCAATGATTGCAGGTCTTTAAATCTTTTATTTTGGAATCTGAACATATCAAAATCAGGGGTCTGAAGCCAGTCCTTTCTTACAAATGCTCATACTATTTTATTGAAAGCAATTATTTTTGTTTCATTCATAGTCATGTATGTTGATAAAACAAGTATCTGAAAGCTGTTATTTTGATTATCCCTAGGAATTTTATCTACTAAAAATGTTATGTACAAATAAAAAAACAAAGCAAAAAACAAACTATTTTAGTGCTCAAATGGGAAGGTTTTATATTTGACATTTGTTTTGGGGTCTTTTCTCCATTTGTTTAATACTAATGCCTATGTATACATTCTTAACAGATTCTGCATTCTTTACCTTTCGTGAAATGGACTGTCAGCCAAGGGATTCGCCAGAATGTGAATCTATCATCTTGCGCAATACAGAAAAGATCCTGGTACTATTTTATTTTTTCTTTAGGAAAACGCTAGAATATAATCTTTGAAGTACATTTTGAAATCTATTATTTTTGGGCTATGACTCAGTTATTTTCAATGTAAAATAAAGAAAAGTGAATTCATACAGTGGGTGCTATGTGTGACAAATACATTTTAAAAAGTGCCTCAAAAGAAAAGAAAGAAATCTATGAAATGTGTCTCATGATTTCTTTAACAGAAGAATATATGGAATACCAATCCAAACTTTTGTGAGTGTTCTTTCTCCAAAAAGTTCTTGAAGTCCACCTCAAAAGTCTGTATAAACAAAGAATGATTAGATCAAAAAATGTCATAAATGTTAAGTAGATTAGACTGATATCCATTTTCTTCATTAGAAATATAATTTCTACCCCCTTATTCAGTGTTGTCCTTTATGAATAGAGAGCGAATCACAAAATGTGTAAACATTTCACAAATACAATTTTTATAAAAAAAAAATTTGACACATACATAAAACATCAAAATATTATAGGAAGGGATATCACCCCCACAGGGGGAGCTCCATACTAGAGAGATTGCTGCTGCAAGAAGAGGGTATCGAGGGAAATGCAGTTAAGAAGCAATTGGCACTTGTAACTGGCTCACCCTCCAATGTATAAAAACCAACACGTTTCAACCTGAATCTTTTTCGTTTAGTCTTTTAGTTGAATTAAATTGGGACTACAAGCATGGAAAGTGCTCTTGATCTTTGATTAATATCTTAAGGTCCAGTTGGACGTTCACATTCTAGGGCACACCAGTCAGGGCTATCCAGAGTCCTCTGCACATCTACCAATCATATATCCTGTTACTAGCACCTTTCTCCTGTCCTCTGCTCTGTTTTACACTCAAAAAGTGCAATATATGTTTACACTTTTATAACTCTTCGTAATGAAGATGGGTACAAATAACTATAAATTCTATAAGAAGACACCTTTTAAAACTGTAGCAAAACAAAATATATTGGACATCCATATGAATTAGAGGCTGTTTCTGTTTATACAAAATTTTTGGTTTATCTGCAGCCTATATTGATGATTTTGAGGAAAACTCCTAACAAACCTCCTTATGGCTGAGATAAGATATCTGTTGTTCATATCCACTCTAGTGGTTCTTTAGTGCGTCTACCTTTTGAGCTTACTCTGCTACTCTGGAATATATATATGATATTCATTAATATGGGGTGGAGAATTATCTAGAGGTAATATGAGGGAAAGTTTTGGGATACGATTTTGGTGATAGAACGGGATATGGGTAAGGTATAGTGTCACTAATAATGTTATGTACTCGCACCACCAGGATAGTTGAGCTTTATGCTTCCTCTACCACAGTGTGGTCTTGTGGGGGAATACGAATATACTATGATCCAATTAAATTGCAGGGATTACAACTGTATAAAATATATAGGCCTGCATACCAATACCTTAGAATCAAATGTGGCTGCTGCTGCCCGATCTAACCATCAACTTAGATGTTCTGCTCAATATAAATTAGAAATGTTGTATGGGCTGCAATGTATTTTATGTTTGCACTAATGGCTTCTTTCCCTTTCAGAGTCAGGCAAAGACTTTGGCTGAGCAGAAGAAGCTACCATTTGTCACAGAAGATGATGCCACAAATGAGGAACTGGGTAAGATGGTTTAACAGAGGTATTGGACAGGCTGAATATTTCCTCACGTTAAACTGTGCATTGCATCAATGCAGCAATATAAACATGGGAATTTAAAGGTTAATATAGTATAAAGTATCATGGTGTTATGACACTCCGGGTTTACCTGGTTAGAACCGGAGTGGTCAAAGAGAGGGTATTTGTGGTACCCCGGGATTACCCGGTGAGAACCGAGGTGACCACTAAGGAGACAGGCAGAGTGAACGAGTAGGTTTCCGGAGACCGGAGACTTTACTATCCAGGGGGTCTTCACCAGTACCCCTGATGGTGGGGATGGGTTTGGCAGCGGCCTGATAGCCTGGACGGACCCCAGTGAACCAGACTCGTGGAAAGGAGAGAAACACCAGGAGTGTACACCAGACAGGAGGGACGGGAGTAGTTTATAGATAGTGGGAGTAGTAGTCCAGAAGCGACCGGACCGTAACGGACAACACAGAACACTTAACGCAGCACGTGGGACAGAAGAGTGTTCACGAGACGGTACATGGCGTACAAGGGATATCACACACTCAAGCACACAGCGGTGCCTCCAAAGAGGTAACATAAACATTCACTCAAGGTAAGGATAGGAACTGCAGGGAAGGTAAGTACAAGGTAGGGGTGAGAACCTGGGCTGGAAACACAAGGGAGCTAGGGCAGGATTCAAGGCAGGTAAGTAGGTCAGATCACTAGGCTGGAAGCACTAGGCACACAGTAAGAAGCAGGTCACAGAACTGAGGAACAGACTCTATAACCAGCACCTGGGAGAAGTGAGAGGGAGACTAAATAGAGACAGCTGCACAGTGATTGGCCAGCAAACCCAGTCCCAACCCAGGAAGTGACACAAGCAGCAGAAGGCATAAGAACCCTGCAGGCAGAGCATGTGGCTAACAGAGAAGCTGCACATGAGGTAACTATGGATGCTGCTGCTAAGGAGCCTGCCGGCAGGGGAATCCACTGGAGCAAGGTAAGATAGTAATGGGGATAGGAGCAGTGCGTGCAGCTTGCCGTTAGAAGGCAGCTGTAACACATGGCAGCTCTTTGAACAGCAATGTAAATATTTACTCTTGAAATATATCTACTGTGTTTCAATATTAGGTGAACTATTGCACTAAATATACTTTTCTATTATGATATGTTTATATGTGTTTAGTCAGCCCAAATTATTTATAATTACTCTAAGTTGTCATCCAGATTTACACAATAATTAAAAGGATTGCAGATCTACATTCTCTGCTAATTACCACTCTATCTGCTGGCAGATTTAGAATAACCGTTGTCTTTTCATGTAAAGTGATAATTATGTGTGTTCTTTCTTTATATTCAAGCTATAGGATATGTGTTAATAGGCAGTGGCCTGCATGATGAAGCTGTGAAACATTTCTCATCAATGCTACAGGTAAAAGTTATGAAAAAGTCAGTATTTATATTATTATTTTTTGTAAATACACCAGTGTTACCTATTTATAGTTATTAGTCTATATTTAGAAAACATTCAGATTTCTAAGGATATTCTATAATTCATTTTAACAGTGAGAGCCTCATGTACAGTTGTGTATATTTTTAATGTTAAAAGAATTAGTACAATAAGGATGTGGTAATGAGATGTTTGCAAAGAATGCCCAGCACCCATTATGTGTACACACATATTGGCACCAGGGCAGGAAAGGTGTGATACAATATGAAGTAGCAATTCAATAGAAGTATCGTACTTGCATATCTTTCAGCTCAACATCATATTCATTTTTTCTGTGCATACACATTACTAAAGAAGCATTCCCATAAACTAAAAAGCATTGTGTGCACACAACTCAAAAAGGAGGCTCCGACTCAAAAAACTGAGTAGGATCTTTTAAAAGCGCTAACAACCCTCGCAAGCAGCTTAACACCCTAGAGTGTCCAAAAACTCTAAAACACAGAAATACAACGATTTTACTGATTTAAAAAAAAACAACAATAATTTGAATGCTTTACATATAGATCAGACCATTAAATGGGTATGACATCAATAAAAAGCCATACATATCATAAAAAGAATGCATAATAAAATTATTAAAAAGCAACTAAAGTGCATAACAGGAAAAATCCCATACCAAAGTGCTTTAGGATCAAGAATAGGAGCAATTAAGGATGTCCAGGCTACCAATGCATTAAACCTTGAGCAGAGACACAGGAACTATAGAGTGGGATTCCCCTCGATGCAGTACAACAGGGGAATCTTAACGCGTTTCGGGACTAGCCCTTTCTCAAGTGATTTTTAGTTTTAATATTGGTCTTAGTTAATACTCTCTGCGCTTTACACTCATATATGAGGCCCTGACTGTCTGCTTCTGAGTCAGGAGCAATAGCCAAAAAGGAAGGCCATTTAAATCATGTTAATCTTCAGTTTGGAGTGTGTTAACCAACATACAATAATTACTGTGCTTCGCTCACTCATTTTTTATTTTAATAGGAGGATGCAGAGCTTGTAAGTGCTATCTATGGTCGAGGAATAGCATATGGCAAAAGAGTATTGCAGGCAAGTAGTAAAATGTCATTGTTCTTTTTACATAAATTGCTGAATCTCTAGGTTTTTTTTATTATTTTTGTAAGTCGTTATTATTATTTTTTGTAGGTGAGTTAATTGCTTTAAGTTGTGCCACCGTCAATGACCCCTCCCATTGCTAACTCATTAGGAAGGTCTGTAATTTTGAGGTTCTAAAGTTGCTTGTTGCTGATATTGGCTTGAGTATCTTAATTACCCTGTCAGTTATATCGTAGTATAAAATGAATACCACTTTAAAAGCGCTATAAAGATTCCTGCAGCAGCTTTAATCACCAGGGGGTCCTACACCCCAACGGAACAAGAAGGTGAAAGTTAACAGGTAAAAAAAGCGCTGGAATCACAATTTAGAAACTGGTTATTAGTAAAATAATAATGCTATTATATACTAATATTCAACAATATACATACTGATGTTAATAAAATAATAAAATGATATTATAGCATCTGAGAGTAATGTGCCATAAAATGAACAGTCTAACCTAGCGACGGCATACAGGGTGGTTCTAAAGTTGCTTATTGCTGATATTGGCTTGAGTATCTTAATTACCCTGTCAGTTATATCGTAGTGACCAAAATTATATTTTTGCCCTCCAATCATAGATTAATGGCTCTTTTGTCATATCGAGAAGAGCAATAATTAAGAGACTCTGCCTTTTACAATCGTTTCTTGTTTAACTCTTGGGTCCCCCTTATAGCATTATACAAAGCTCTGTTATATCAACCAAGATGATATTTTCCCTGGATTATTTCTTTATATATTGTCCAAGCTTGTTTGTCAAAGTATTGGCGTTTTTTGATTTTAAATATTAAAACAGGTTTATATATGTATGTGCATGATTTTGCACATCACATTCCCTAAAATTGAACGTGGGTAAATATGTATGTTTATATGAATATCACACTTATCACTGCCAGTGCCATAAAGACGGGACCCCATGTAGACTAGGAAAATATGCATATTATGATGATCATGGTCTTCAGCACTAAAGAACCTCATGTTTTTGAATATATATTTTTTTGTAAATTTTTTTTGTTTTAAAAATAAAATTGCGTTGCATTTGCTACTTTTTACAGAACTCAATGCATCAGAAGCTCTGCAAATATTTTTTTTTTTTTGTTTAGCTTTTTTGTGATTATTCTTACGGCACCTCTGCATTAGATCCAAACTGAACAGTCCCATGCATTTGTGTTAACAATTATTTGCAACAGTTATGCCCAAGTCACGTTAGATGCTCATTTCCCAGACTCTAAAGTTATACGAGACCATTGCAGTATCCTCTAACATTCAATGTGAAAATGTTGCTTATGTTGACAGCTTATCTAAATTTATTTGTGACTTTAAAATTCGTATTGACAGTGAACAAAAAATACTTTTCTCAAAACATAACCAACATTTTCATTATACATAACTATGGACTAATCTCACTTGTAAACATAAGTTTTTGTTGATATTTGTAAGCTTACACTAAAGACGACATTTGTGTATGTCTTGTATGTCTTGCATAAGCTGAGTGCACGCTGCAAAAAGGTTAACAGGTTGCTATATTTTTTAAAAGATATTACCCGTGATTTAAAGTCCCAATTAGCATAAAGATGCACACAGACACACTGACACAAATTAACGGCAACTCTTGGATTTACATCTCTGCTTTCTATTCTTCTGACATCATTTCCATCTTCAAATGCTAAAATTAGGTAGGTCAAAGCAAATGGTCCAATATCCTTTGAAATTATTCTATATGATCGTTGGAGTGTATACAATGATCAGGTATTGCTGCAAAAACTTGGATCATGTGATTGGCACTATAATCTTTGAGAATACTTCTGTAAGTGCCCATCTTAAGGCTCACATCAATGGGTGTGTTCTTTCTGAGTTTCAGTCTGAATTGGGCACGAAGTTTCTCTGTTTTAATTGTATTAAATGTTAAATATATTTTAGTTGTTTTGCCAAAATCATTTTTAAAATTTTTGTTCTCTTAAGGATATAAAGAATGCAGAGTTAGCATTATTTGAACTGAGTCGTGTAATTAGTTTGGAACCTGATCATCCGGAAGTATATGAACAGAGAGCGGAAGTGAGTACTGAAAAATGTTGTTTAAAAGGCTATATATGTTAATTTAAAAATAACTTGCTAAATATTACTGACCCTTGTGGTTTAGTAATTCAGGGTCTGAGATTTTTTGAGGAGGGAAGGGGGAATTATTATAGAAATACTATTGAGTGCATCACAAAGAATGTATTTTACAAGACATTCTTTTATGTCTTTGTTCATATGTATAAAACAAATCAATAAAAACACATTTCACACAAATGCCATGTTTCCAATATAAACCTAAAGTGAGAAAATGGCAAAAATGTCTTAATCTATTGTTATAAAGCCTTATGGTAGCTTCTAATAATCTGTACGTCTAAGGGTATTAATAGACATATGCTTGTACTTTCATACTATATTAATTATCTGCTTGTATTCATCTGGACTTCTATGATCATGTAGTAGGTAGAGATTTTTGGTTTCCATTCTTACAGATCTTATCTCCTTTGGGTCGGATAAGTGAGGCACTAAGTGATTTGAATAAAGCAATCCAATTACAGCCTTCTGCACGGTTATATCGGCATCGAGGTACCCTGCACTTTATATCTGAGGTGAGTTGGTGAAAATCTAATGAATAGGTATTAGTTTATCAGTACTGCAAGTATTCTGATACTATCAGGCAATCTACAAAAAGGAAAGTGCTGTGGATAAAACCTAACTACACACCCAATAGATATAAACTATAATAAAATAAATAGGCTGATCTAAAATCCTAGAATCAATAAATACAATACACTGATTGCAAAGGATAAATACAAAAATACTGGATGCAAATAAATAATAAAAAAAATTCATGCAATAACTAAATGAATTTTGAATTTATTGCATGAATTTTTTATTATTTATTTTCATCCAGTATTTTTGATATTTATGATATTTATTTATTGCATGATTTTTTTAATATAAATTTTAATTTATTAATTATTTCACGTGGAGTTTGTATATTAATACCTATTTAAATTTGTATTAGCCTACACTGCTTAATATCCTTTACAATCAGTGTACAACATATCCTATCCTCCCTCCAGCTTAGATATATTTATACTCCGATTTTAATTTTGGTTTTATCTATCGTTGGTTATAGATTGTCAATATCCGAATTTTGTATTTATTGATTCTAGGATTTTAGATCAGCCTATTCATTTTATTATAGTTTATATCTATTGGGTGTATAGTTAGGTTTTATCCACAGCGCTTTTCTTTTCACCACATCTATTATTCTATATTGTACCAGTCTTTGGGCCGGGGTAGAGGGCCCTTGTGGTTTATTGAATTGCTGCAGTGGGAGCGCTGTGACCCACAAACTCCTTTTGTTGAATCTACAAAAAAGATTGACAATGTACACTCTGTAATGTAATGTTATGTATACAAATATCTCTACAGTCAATTGTTGTGTTAAATCATTGAAAATATTGTCTCATTTCTTTAAACGCTTTTATGGTTTAAACTAAATAGAGTAGAATGTACTGTGGAGATGGGTTTTCAAACATACACGGTAAAATAAGCTCATACATATTTACCATATGACCTTAGAATCTATTTGAAGCATAACTGAATACAAAAAATAATGCTTTCTGTGAAAAATCAAGAAAAATATATTTTCCGATTTAGAAAATATTTTTAATTCAGTCACAATTAAACTTCTGTAGTTATTTATAAAATGTCAGTGATTTATAGTAACCATTTTCCAGTAATTGGTAAGTAGTGTTTACATTTTAGGAGTGTCGAGTCTGTGTGCAATTATAGGAGTCATACAAACATGTTGTGTAACTGAGTTGTGATATCATGGTTATTTGTATTGAATGAATTCTGATATTCTGTGTTTACCCATTGAGCAATTTGACCCTTGTATGTATACATAGCTCTGACTCTGAGACCTTGTTGTGTACCCAGAAAATAATAATGATGGGCCGTATTCACAGATACGATTTTGCTATGTTTTCCGTGCGTATTTTTAGGATCGGATTAACTGCGTACGGGTAGTAACTTTTTTTAACGCAAGTTACATAGCATTTAGGCACGGAAGTCCGTTAGGCATGGATTTCTAAACCGTACTTAGTGACATACATACGAAGGGGCGTGGTTGTCTTCTGTACGTGCAAAGTTATGTGAAAGTGGGTGGGGGGAGGCATTTAAATGGCCTTTTGAGTGCGCAGTTAGTAATGTACGCATGTACCTAAGCTATTTAGGCATGTAAATACGCCCAAAGAGTTAAGGGTGCCCTAAGCGTAAGTCACCAAAAATCCGTCCGTGCAAGGGGAGTGTCATGGGTGTTGCCTTACAACTTAGGTGCGTGTAATTGCGAATCCGTGCGGACTTATTTCACACATATCTGTGAATCCGGTCCAGTGGTGTTGTGGTTATGCAATATAATGGTAATGTTTGCCATCCAAATAGTATAAACCGCAGAGGCAGTTAAAGAAGGAGGTAGGAATTGCTCTTTAAACTTATTGTGTAACTCATTGTGTTTTTGTGTTATCTCCAATTAAGACGCTTTGGAGGTATTGGGCATTGATATTTCCATTATATATTAAGGCATTTATAGTGTTATGTCGCTGGCTTTACTATAAAGGTGTAAATACTGTACTGTTCTGTATTTGTTCAAAGACTTTTTACCAACGGTCATCAGCCCCATTGCTGGTCAGACTCTAGTTTTACATTCTAAGAACATGTTGTTGTGTTTGTGGTGATGGTAAGATTGGCCTATTTCTAACAAATCCCCATAAACAACACATGAACGTTAGATGAAGTGAATACAATTTTGGGATATTAGAGCGCTGAAACAAAGATGATCGAAGCGGCCCAAAAGCTCCTATCTCAGTGTCTGGTGCACAATCTAGTAACAAATGTATATATGTAGTAGACTGAGACAGAAAAGAGCGCTGGATAAACAGGATATATATGATATGCCCATATGGGCACTTTGCCGCCGGAATCAATGCAGGATATGTAAAGGAGGGAGAATCACAAATGGTGTAATAACGTACAGTAGGTTTTATTAAACAAAATGGAGTGGTACTCACATTAGGGGATTGACATGAACCGCTAAGTACATGTCAGAAATCGCATGTGATGATAACAGATCATCTGCATTTGGGTAGGGATGGAGGCAAATATGTCCAACATGGTGCACGGACTAATGTGAGTACCACTCCATTTTGTTTAATAAAACCTACTGTACGTTATTACACCATTTGTGATTCTCCCTCCTTTACATATCCTGCATTGATTCCGGCGGCAAAGTGCCCAACTGGGTTTGAATAAGCCACTTAAAACGGAACACAGGACCGAGGCTGCAACGGACACGCAGCCTCAGTGTAAGCACGGAGCGTTCACAGTGCCGTACAGATTCTCATTCCGGCTCTGCAGGAACAACTCTGCTGATTTAAAAAGAAACAAAGTATCGAAGAACAAACCACTAAACTGTGAGTTGTGTCTACAGACATACTTTTCTTGCTTCATCTGTGATCCTTGAAAGACCTTGCACACATAAGCTGCCAAAACGGAGCTATCATCTTTGGAGCTGTCCGCATTACGTTTTATGTTTCCTGAAGCATATGTGTGATAATATAGCTCTGTTATAGGCTGCTCCACGCATAAGGACTGATTGCCTACGGCCCTTTGAGTGGCTTGTTATTTGAATTGCTGTTTATCTCTTTCCCAATTGGGGAGGTTTTCAAGTGTTGAACATCATATCAATATAGTATCATTAACTGTATATATACCATATATATCCTGTTTATCCTATTTTCTGTCTCAGTATACTACATAAACACATGAACGTTATTTGATTAAATGGAGATGACTGCATATAGCCCACATTCCCTCTCAGACTGAGCTTTTCCTGTTAGTGCACCAGGTAGGTCAATGGACTGTCTCTGCCCTTCTAGACGGAGGCCCGTATTCAGAGTACCGGACGTATAATATATATGTCTGGTATTTAAGTACGTATGTAAGTTTTTAACGTAATCTACATATCTTTCTATTACGTAGATTGCGTAAATGCATTCTTTCAGACCTCATTTACACAATCTACCTAAGAAAAATATACGTAGATTACCTTTAAAAATTACTACGCATGCGCAGTAGTAAAAATTCGCAAAACACCGGACGTATATGTTATACGTCCAGTACTCTGAATACGGGCCTGAAAATTGGATTACACCAACATTATCCATAATATATATGTGTAACTGGCCATATACTGCCACCCATGCTGCACTGGCCCAATACTGGCATAGTTCTTCCCCAGCCTCAGTCTCCCATAGTGTGGCTTAAGTGTAATGGAGATATGACTGAACTGTAAGCTTTATATACAAATCGGCAGCATTGTCTCCTTACTTTAATTATTGTGCTTTCTACCTTTGAAGTTGCAGTGCATATTGGGATTATTGTAGCTTCAGTGCTGCAACACTTGTGATAATATTAATATGACACAGGCGGTTTCTACTAACATGGTAGCCAGGAAACATCTGAGACATAATTATTATTTACACGCAGTACTTTATTTTTTACATTTGACAGGATTATGTAGCAGCACATGAAGATTTTCAGCGCTCCCTGGAAATGAACCAGAACCAGCCAATAGCTGTTTTATACAAAGGCTTGACATTCTTCCATAGAGGGATGCTAAAGGTACCCATGTATCTGACCTATTTTTTTTTTTTTATATATAAGCTTTGTTTCATTGCGTTATTTGGATTAATATGGTTTTAGGTTTAAATTTTTTTTTTTTCCTGTCATATATTGTCTGTGGAAATAATGTTCAGTTCACGTTGACAAAATGATGTATTTCTACCTCCGATAGGATCTGATAATACTACTACTTACTAGAGTGCAAATTCTATGTTAAACTGGCCACGCAATATACAATGTCCTTAGCTCTGATAGTTAGGACTTTGAATAGTGAGCACACACCATTCTGCGCCAACCCTAATAGCTGAACCACCCAGTTATCAGGGCACAATGATTTAGGACTGTTTTGCCAGCGCTCCAACAAATCAGCCTCTACCAAACATTACAAGA
>WWET01004020.1:51027-68024 GCA_011038615.1 Limnodynastes dumerilii | reverse complement strand
TTGCAGTGCAGGCATATATTGTCTCGGAACTTGCTGTACTGCTCACGTGATACAAACAGGAAGGACGCACTGTACATGAAGATAGACACACCCTGCAGGGGTGTGGAAAACCATTTTCGTTAGTTAAAGCTCTGGTTGCCATTTTATATTTTCAAATTCTTTCAAAACTTGAGTTGAATCCTTAAGATACAATTTAAGTTTCAGGAGTATCCCTTCAGAAAGCAGTCAACATATTCCGAAAGGCGCACAGCGACAGACCCAATCCCCAAAACGATAGGATACAATCTCTTATAAAAATAAATATTATTCAGCTGCCTATTGGCCTCTTCAATAAAAATTGTATGATCCATTAGAACTATCCCTAAATTTTACCCTGATTTAACTTATTAATTGCTACTTATATCTTTAATAGACTGGCACTGGAAGATCTATTTATAGGCTTATGCATACAATAAGAATATTCTACTTGTGTTACTAAAAAAAAAAAAGTGTAAAATCTGCATTGATCCATTAATGGTTTAGGTATGTTTTTTAGGTAATAAAAACCCTTTAAAATTGTGTGTGTGTGTCATATGACACTCAAGGTGGATTATGGAAAACACCTGTTTGTGAAAGTTAGTGATGATAAAGGACTCTGATCCACAGTTTAAGAGCAGTGGTAAAAAAGGTGTAAGTGTAGACCTGAGGAAAACTGTGTTGCAACAGAGAAAATACATTTGCACATAGACTGTGCATACTGCATAACTTTTTTTTTAAATCTGTAAATTAGAGTTGAGCTAAGAAAACTCACCCCTTCACTCTAATGCTGTTTTCAAAGAATAAATTAGTTTTCCCTTTCAGTGCAACATTGTTTTACCCAGGTCTATACTTGCAGCTGTTTTGGCCTTACTCTCAAGCTCTGAATCAGCTCTTTTGGATGTACAGGTGACAGATTGCAAAATAAATATATAAGGAGCAGCTCACCGAAGCTGTGTAAAGAAAAAATTAATTAGTAAAAAACAAACAAAAACAAAACATTTCACATAAATAAACTACTTCCCCTCCCCCTCGCTGCTATAACAACAATATATATCGGCCAAACACACTATGGAAATTGACTGAGGGTATAAATATGCCCCAGTGACAGTAGAACTGAAGTTGTGACGTTCTTAAAGGGTTTTTGGACACACACACACACACACACACACACTTCTCCCCAGGGCCTTTTAGCTGGGTGCTCCACACGGCTATTTTAGCTTACCACCCGGCCAGACTTTACCAAAACTTTGATTGTGATCTCTGGCTTTCAGTCCTGACTGTCCTCCATTGGGCTGTAACGTTTTACTGACACTGCTGCACCGCAGCCTAGCAGAAGACACAGAAAGTCTGAACAGCCCATCGGAGGACAATCACTGTCCGCTAGGACAGAAACTTAGCTTCCAGTGGGATCGGATGTCCCCGCCCAGCTATTTAATACCACCCGGCTGGAACTATTTTCTGGGGAGTACACTGACCCGGGATGAGGATATGAAAGGAGTATTACTTGAAAATAATAAACCACTAGAGTTGAGAGAAGTGAACATGTATATCTACAGAGGAAATGAGAGGAAGCACAAAATCTTGAGGGGATACAGGTCCATTGAAAGGCTTGTTTATAGGTGGAATTGCATAATATGATTAGTATATACATAAGGCTACCCAAATAAAAATAACTTTAAGGAAACACAATGGGCTTGCTAAATGGACTTTATGTTTTTTTTGTTGTGCTTTTTTTAAGCTTTTGTTGTACGGAGGTCAGCAGGTGATTTTAATTGATTAAACGCTTAACCTTTTACTTCATTTCAACTACTTAACTTCCAACCGTTCCATTATGTTTGACTGAGACAGTTGTACCATTTGAGTAAGCCTTATAACACTGACACATTGCACAGATCCTCATAGCTACTAAGTAAAGTGTCCCTCTTCTACGTCTTGGACTATTAGTGTAGAGGATTTCTGCTCCCCTCTGTTAATGAGTGCAGGACAAACAGTATCTATGACTGCTAGCTGAAGTACGGAGTTCATGTTGCCATGACAGCCGTCCTATGCCCAGTTTTGAGTTTGATGCACGGAGACAGGCGAAGCTGCGACTTTTATTTAAGATTTTTTACTAAATATAAAACGTGGCTTTACAAGGGGGCATTTGGATGCTTGAGTTCTCTTAAATCCTAACCTTCTGCTGGCTGACGTTAGATAATCTAGAAACAGATGCTGCCGCAGCTATTTGTTGATTTAGTTTCCATGGAAACCTGATGCATTCGTCTACAGTAGGAAGCTCCCTGCACATTGGCTGATTTGATAGGAAGCGAGTCCTGAGGTAGGTATTGATGACTGCACTGATAATTGGTCATACCTTTTAACATTCAGCTTCCTCATGCATTTATCTATGGACTGTAAGGGAAGGGTCCACATAAATCTGATGGTAGCTGAAAACTGGGGTAGGTTAGGTTGCCTTGTTCAGCAGAAAAGGGCCTGATGACCCAGACGTCAGTGCTGCTTATCTCACTGTACAGTGAATGGAACAGATTGGACTCTAGAGCCTCCCTGCAGCCTTTGTCAGCGTGCTAACGCCTTTTGAATGAGCCACATCAAAGGATGCGAGCAACAGTAAGTGCAAGTGTTCCGGGGCTTTTGTTTTGCAGATCTTCTGTTAGATTGTGCGTTTTTCCAGGTTACAAAGCTGTAATGGGTTCTCTTACCTAATGTGCAGCACAAAGGAACAAGAAGGGGAAGGCTTTGTGAGCGATCCCAAGACACGGTCTAGTATAAGGCATGTGTTTTAGTTTTCCAGAGTGCATCTTGGGTGGGATTAATATCCATTGTGTCTCAGTGCATCCCTGCGGTGCTTTCAGTGGGGTCTGACAAATGTCAAAGTGATGCGTCTGTCTCCTTAACCAGCTTGCGATGTCTGCGGTACACCAGCAGGCTGCTCTGGTTGAGGGAGGGTTAAATCATTGTCTGGGAGCTAGAAACATTTATAGAATCCTGTCTTGGTGGAGAAATTCTTATTGTCTAATATAACACATTATAATGTTTGGGTGCATTTTATGTAAGTTGGAGATGTTGTAGAAATCAGTCTGTTTGACTTGTTTTTGGAGTTTTTGGAGTACTTTCAAGACGTGTAGTTATTACATTTTAAATGACTTTGTTGGCAACTTGTGTATCATTTTTCTTTGCGTTACACAGAACAGAGTTAGAGGTTTAAGTGACATAGATATACAGCAGTGGCTATTGCATGCAGTAATACAGATAAGAATCAGCCGAAGCCGCGCTTCACACAGCGCGGTTTTGGCTGATCCCTGTCTGTACTACTCCTGCAATAGCCGCTGCTGTATATTTATGTACTATGCTGCTCTGATAGCTGTAAAGTATACCTGCAAAGCTGTCAGAGCAGCTTTGTACATAGATATAAAGCAGAAGCAGCTCTGAACTATAGGGAGCCATTCAGCTTGCTGAAATAATCGCATCAGAGCGTTTCTGGTGCATTTATTTGACGTTTCAAAAATGTATCTGTGCCATACACTAAAGCGATTATTTGCCCGATCACCCGATAATTGCAACCTGATTTCATCTTATATTCAAACTCTGGATCTGGTCCTAAGTAACCAAACGGAAGGAAGACATTCACATATGCAAAGGTTAATACATTGACTTTATTATCCTGGTCAGTGGATAATTGTGTTTAAGTGAAAGACATGAAAACAAAATGTTATCACAAGACTCCCCAGGTCTGATGAATGAATGAAACTTGTTAAGTTAGAATTGTATTCTCAACAACATGCAGACATACACAAATTGGAACTTATTGTTAGAGCACCTTCAAAGAATATTCCTAGGTCTTACAATTCCACTATACCACTAATAAATAATAGAACAAAGACAGCCAAATACTGCAGATTAGCCCATCAAATGGACTCTCTACAATGCTGAAAAACAAACATTAACAGGTATTTCAAGCAAGCTTGTTTTACCAAATAAGCCAATTATCTGAACCTTTATCAGATCACTAGATAGGTGCAGATTCAGAGCTGTGTGTCTGTGCAAAATTTAGACAAATGCGGAGCGGAATTGCATACTGCGCATGCGCAAGAAGCGTATTGTCGGTCGTAAAGCAAGCAGCTTATGAATCCGTGTTTATTTGTATGCAAAAAGTGTCTGAATATGTTATTGTATTTTTGGGGTGTTTACCAGCTGATTTGTGCGCATCCGTATTGACGGTTTGCATGCGCTTACTACTTTTCTTTGCACCAGCCCTGACCATGGTGCAAGCATATTTATAACAAGTTTTTTTATTGGAAAATGCCTGAAGGCAGACACATGACTCATTTACAAAAAAGAAATACAGCTGCTGCAATACTATTTAATAAAGATACGAACAATCAAATAAGCGGATATCTGCAGAAATATTTGATACTGTGATGGGTTTTTTAGATTGTATCATGCACACACCTTTTTTTATAACATTTATCTTTTTTTGTTATGTTAAAAATAAATGTCAAAAAATTGTCAGTTTTTTTTTTTTGTATGTTGTCGGATACTGCAAATAAAAACACAATATTATAAATTAGTTAGTGTTTCTACCATTTACATAACACATACCACTATTAAATAGTTTACCATTTCAAAATTTAAGGGTTTTGTTTTTACATTTGCCAAACACATACATTTTTTGAAAAGAATTTCTTTAAAATAAAAAATACACCATTGTGCATTTCTGCATCCACCTCTTTTTGAACTCTTGCGCGCATGTTCCACTCAGTTGATAAATTAGACGGAAGCATGGATGCAATTCCAACAATGCATAGCCGTATTCCAGGTGCGTGAGATTCACGCTTGCATTTTTTATGCGAAAATGCGCAACCTTGAATAGCCTGTATTTAAATTAGTATGCACGCTTCCATCTCCCGCACACACACAACTCTGAATCAGCTCCATAATATTTTGGTGCATTGTCAATATATTGTCAAAACTTATTTTAATTTAATTAAATGTTTATTTTTATTTTTTTAAATCTAGAAATACTTTCATTTTCATATAGATTAAACTCTGTGTAGAACATGGAAATTTAGAAGTGGTGGTATAGAAGCATAGAAATAATAGTGATTTGTGCTCTTCTATAAACACTTTTTTTATTCTCTGTTATTTAAGTGCAGTTATAATGTATTATTAATGTATGTACCTCCATCTTTTATTACCTGTGGGAATATCACCCGCTTTTTTCTTTTAATTTTTTACTTTGTGTTCTGTGTGGTCGCAAATATTGCGGCTGATTAAGTATGCTTATGTTTACTTGTATTGTGCTAAAGTATAATGTAAAAAGAATTCTGCTGCATAATGTGTAATGTTTTATTCATGTCATTGTAATGCTTGTTCTTTTGTTGTCAAAAAAGAAACATTTCAATAAATGTTTGATTTAAAAATTTTTTTTAAAAAGTAGAAATAATAGAAGTGAATTGAGGTTTATAGTTTTTCAATGAAATCAGTAAACCTTAAGCTCTGCTTCAGATCACATACCGTTATTTAGTACGATCCCCTGAACAAAGCCAATGTTTGATTGAGACAGTTGAGATTTGAGTATAAAAAAAGAATACCGAGTTTGATAAATATTAAGCAAATAAAGGATGCGATCCAAATGTGGATGTAAGCAACTGCAGCTCTAGATCAGTAGGCAAGTACGGACCTATTCATTTTCAGAAGCGCGACCCGCAGATTCCGCCACAGGCACCACCGGAGAGGTGAGTAACTCCGGGGACTTTTAGGGGGAGAGTTAGGGTATGGATTAGAGAAAGAGTTGGGGTTAGATTTTTTTTTACTTACCATTCCAAGCACCATGTTCAGTGCTCTGAGGATCAATTGCTTTGCTTCTTCGATAAAGAAGCAATCGATTTCCAGCCAGTTCCGAACTGGCTGGTGAGAACGGCCGTTTTGAAATATGGCTGTTCTCAGCCGGGTCCAACACCCAACCAAACACAGGTACATGTGTGAACTTCCCTGTCTTTCTCCTCTCTTGTGCAGTTATGGCAGTACTTAAGCTGTCATAAACCTACTTTATGTGTCCCTAATCTGCACAGAACACTTAACACCATCACCTACGATAATATTTACCTAGTCCCCCCCTGCACACCTTAAGGAGTTTAAGTGGACGGTGGGGATGGATTGCTTTGTTGCAGGTCCATACTGGGGATCTGTATTGTAACATCTGACACTCACTGTTAGAAAATCACACGACATCCGCAAGCAGCTTGGAGAAGGGATGCTATATACCATGGTAATGGTGTAGCAGGGGTGTTTCCATATAAAATTATTGCAATGTATCATATGCCATATTGTCCAATAAAACGTTCTTTACTCATTGCAGTTTCTGGTTTTTTTTTTACTTTTGTTGTTTTTATTGCTGAATTTTATTCTTTTACTATGGATCTTTTAAGGTCTCTACTGTGTCTCATTTGAATAAATTTGTACTTTTCTAAAGTGTTTTTGCTAAAATAAATGCCTGTGATGGTTAAATTAACTTTCCTTATTTTGCTTTACTGTGAATATTTTCGGCTCATCTAAATTTAAACTTACTGTGAGAAAAAACATCTGGCGTTTGTGTCCTTAAAGTTATCTTTGATTCCTTTAATGTTTGCAAAGTAAGATGCCAGTTTTTTAGGTTATTATTTGATTTTATTGTGATCTTAAAAGGTATAAAAAAAAAAAAATAATACTAGATCTGATCTGGATTGTTCTAAAAACCAGTCTGGTTTAAACCACTGGTTACAATTCTTTCCTGAATTATCCATTGATCAGCTACTTAAAGCTCTCAAGTTCTCCTGCGACACACTAAAGGCCGGCACATACAGGGAGATGTCATGTTGCAGGGCGGTTGCATTATCCGGTCCGATGGCCCGCTTTGCGAAATAGAGACAGACGTAAGTTACTTTTCAGCTGTCTCGATTTTGAATAGGGAGTCATTTTAGAAAAAAATTTTATGACTGGGTGAGTGTGCTGATCGGCATACTTGCCCATTCATTTTTGCAGACCTGCCAGATGACAGCTACGGAGAATAATAGGTGAATAATCCTCTCCGGGGCATTTTAATATTGGGGGGGTTAGGCACATAGGAAGGGAGGGTTAGGACCATAGAAGGGGAGGCTTAGGGTCAGGCTGCGGGGAAGGGGGTCTTAGGCTTGGGCTTTAGAGAAGGGAGTATTAGGGTCAGGATAGAGAGAAGGGAGGGTTAGGGGTAGACTGCAGGGAAGGGAGAGTTAGGGTTAGGGTAATGGAAGGGGAGGGTTAGGGTAAGAATTAGGGCAAGGGTTGGGGTTAGTTTAGCCACTCACTTTTTGGTGCACTGTGTTCGGTGCTTCGGGGATCGATTGCTATGCCTCTTCAAGGCATAAGCAATCCATATCCCAGCCAGTTCAAAACTAGCAGGGAGAGAACTGCTCTATTGAAATAGGGCCATTCTTTGCGGGGACCCACACCCATTGCAGGGTTATCAACCAATCGACAGCCTCACTCTATCACTGTCTCTGGAAGTGCCCTAAAATGAAGGTATTTTGGAGACAGGCGCAATTATATCTTACCCATAACCTACTTAATTATGTGCCATTGGACCCAAAATGGGCAATCCTGGGCATAGTGGATCCAACAATTAAATGTGCCAGAGGGGTACAGCAATACCTATTGATTCTATCTGCAGTGGCCTGCAAATGTATTTTGCATATGTGGATTCATAGCCAATTTCCGCAATATATTATACTTTATCTTCCGTATGGTGTGGCTGGAGGCTTCGTTACACAAGGAAAAATACACAAAAAAATGATTCCACATATGGAAAAAATACAGAAATGCTCTCCTCCAGAATTAAGATGAATATTCATAAATGCTTTAATCGCAACAGCTGGTATGAAACAAGGGTGTTTCTGATCCTCCTATATATATATATATTGCAGAAGCCAATGATTACAGTTGATATCTATATCCAAACTACTTTTTGTTTTTTGTCTTCTTTAGCTCATTAGCTCAAGCCTGGGGACACCTACTCGATAAGAAACTTACATATGTAGACTCATTTGTTATCTTGATACTGTATCCTTTATAGCCAAAATGTCAACTGTTTATAGTTATAATCTTACCTGCTTTTGTCTTAATTAGTATTTCAATATATTGCCTTGTGTGACCAATTGCATTATTATTCCTTCATTGTATGACATTGTGGTTATTTTGTCACTATTTCTATATATGTGATGTTACCCAAATAAAAAATGTTGGAAAAAAAATATATTACTTGTGTGTAGTTATGATCCACAGTCAGTGAATTGGATAAAGATATTAATGAGTGAGAAGTAATGCCAGCTACACACAAGGCAATATCCCTGGCGACAGACATAATACAATAATCAGGATATCTTCCCACAGCCCAGTAGCATTTCGGGGCGCCACTGAGAAAGGAAAGTTTTCTCCCAGTCAGTTGCAAACTAGTTGGGAAATCAATTGCTTCTGCCTCGCAGAGGAAAAAAGAAGATGGAGCTGCGAATGGTGAGTAATAAGGTAACCCCAACCCTTACCCTAATCCTTACCTTAACCCACCCCTTACATTACCCTAACCCTCACTTCCCTGCAGCCCAGGCCCGGCAATAGAAATAATGTATTTGGGGACCCCCATCCCTCAGTAGTGTTACAGGGGTCCCTCGGAACCATTACAGCTGTCCCCCTGTCACCGGGCCTGCTGCAACCTGACCCTAAGACTTCCTTTCCTGGAGCCTAACCCAAAGACTCCCTTCCCTGCAGCCTGTCTCCCCTCTCCGCAGCGTAACCATAAACTCCCCAGAGACTCCTAATCCTAAAACTCCCCATAAACTCCCCTATAAAACTCACCTGTCCAGCGGGTCTGCAGAGGTGTGACGGGTCTGTGGCGGCAGTTTCCGAATGAGTGAATGAATGGGTAAGTGTTCCGATCGGTATATTTAAGCATTCATTAATAAAATATTCTAATTAGTGCTATTTTCTAAATATAGACAGCTGAAAAATAGCTTATATTTACTTTGGAAACAGCATTTCTCAGCATCCCAAGCATTTCTAATAGGATTGTCATAGCGGTGGCCGGAACGTTCAGGCATTTTGAACGATCTAGTGACTGGACGGTAGCTGTTTTGGACATTTGTTGACTTTCTGAAAATGAGTCCTTGCTACATACTATACAATATCATATAGCTTAACTTGTACAGCCCATGAGGTTGGAAAGCACACAAATCCCTGTCATTAACCTTGAGCATGTTGGCACATATAGAGCTACAAGGCACAGCAAGCCCATGTCTGTCAGCGCATGCTGTGACTTTTAGTACCATAAGCAGCAGCAAGCAAAGTGTTAGTGGCTATTGCGCCATGTATTGCTAAAAAAAAATTTGTCTAAAAAAAAAAAAAAGTTTCTAACCCCCCAAAAAATATATATATATGAAAATTAATAAAAATTCTGTTCTACTTACAGTTGAATAGTCTTCTTTCTTCCGCCATCTTCATTGAAGTCATCAAGCATGTTGCTGGCCTGACGTTGGGCCTGATTCAGACTTAAGAAGGTGCTTAAAATAAGAGAACAAAGTTACTCCTGGGCTAAACCATGTTGATTGCAGGGGAGTCATATTTCATCTGTTGCAAACAGTATATAGAGTTGAGAGGTGATGTTTCCTATCCCAAGTCTAAATAACAGTGTGATAGTAAAGCTGGTCAGTATCTGTGTGCAGTAAGCAATTCAAAGATATATCCCATGCAAAAAATACAATTAACTTGACTCACCTGCAATCAACATGGTTTAGCCCAGCAGTGTCTTTGCTCTCTTATTTTAAGCACCTTCTTATTTCGGAATCAGGCCCATTATGTTTTATAACTTGACGCTTAGTAAATTCGGTGATATTTATGTTTTGCGTTTTCAAAATCACCATGGCGATGTTAAACACAGCGATTTTGAAATCCTTTAGGTCGATTTTAGGGTGAGTTTACTTTCGTAAATCTGCAAAATCGATGGACAAATCACCCAAAAATGGCGAGTTGAACAAATTGTTCCTTAGTAAATCCTATCCCTGGAGTGGGAGAATTAAAACAGAAAAAAGGGGCAAGTCTTCACCACAGTAAAACTATTACATTTTTCTAAACGAAATTATTTGATTATTTTTTAGATTAATAGTTATATAAATATATATATTGTCCATTGCATACAATAAAACACAACATAAAACAAAAGCTAATTCCCTCTTTCCTTTACAAGGTGTGTAGTTACATTCTATTTGTGTACATTGGAATTGGAGTGTGACAGCACTAGAATAAAGAAGGCATTGCAGGGAAATAAAGTGCAAGCTCTTCTTTGTTACAATGCCTTGTGGCTGGAGCACACAGAGAGGCGGGTCTACAGGATCCAATATACAGTATTTAGAAGGATGGATAGGAGGTGTGTCTTCAAAAAATAGGAAGTTACAGAAAAGGAGCCATGGGCTGGGGGAAGGAGGGGGATAGGCAGAGACACAGAAGGGAAGTGGCTGCACTCCCAGAATGTACAGAAGCTAGTGAAGAGGAGGGCGAGTGCTGGAAAGGAGGGGGCAATGTGCCAGGCTGCTTTCTTCGTGTCTCTCTGTGCCAGTGTATAGCTTGAGGCTCCCAGGGACAACAGCCGTCAAATAAGGATCTCTTGTGTAGCGCAGGATAGATGGCTTCAATGGCGGCTGCAATAGCCGCAGCTCGGGTCGCCACGTCTGGGGTGAACAGACCCCTGGACGAGAAGGAGAGAAATCGTTTTGCTTATTTCTCTTCCCTTAATTCCATGGCCAAGAAGATCATGCAGGACAAGGAGCGGATCCGGGAGCGCTATGGGGCCCAGTGGGAGAAGATGCAGCCCAAGGAGCAGGATGAAGCCATAGATAAGAGCTTTGTGGACCCAGAGCTTCAGAAGCGATATGCCCTGCACAGGGCAACTAGTGATGAGGAACCAATCTCCTGCTACCCAGTGCTGAAAACCCAGACCGGCCAGAAGGTGGTGCACTTCAGGGAGGAGGTATGTGTCGTGCCAGAGACATGGCTGGGCACAAGAAGACAATGAGTATAATGACAGAGACAGGGAGTTTAGCTTGTAGGGTGGCAGGGGACATGTGGCATGGAATCTTCACAATGAGCATTATCATTTATAATCTATTACCTTAAAATAGGACATAGGTGAGATATGCATCTTATATATAAAACATGTCTCCTGTTTCACTGCAGACAGCCATATGTTCAACTTGCAAAAGCTTGGAGAATACTAATGCAAGTGGAAAGTTATTCTGTCAAATCACCTGTCTATAAAGGAGACCGGTGATCCTGTAATTGTAAACTGTTATATTTATGAATATATGTTTGCCTGTGTATTTATTGTATGTATACTTATCTTTCTCTCTCTATCTGCATGTGTGATCAGTGTGTCTATAATAGCTCATGCTTTTACTTAATCCTCTCAATCTAGCTGATTTCAAACAGCAACAAGTAGCTATAATAATTATTATATTTTGCTATGGGTGAAAGGCTGGGATAGCTCTCATAGGCAACCCTGATGTCACAGACTTGAGGAGGGAAGGAGAATGTCATGTGGTGGGAGGGCTACACAGTCATGTCAGTTATACAGTTATTAGGTTGTTTGGATAGATTATATCACAAATAATATCATTATACATAGGCACCCAATATATAATAACAGCAAGGGGTCTGATCTGTATATGTATGTTTTTTCCTTTATCATTATAAAGATGTAATTGCTGTGCTTTTTTTCTTTAATATGGAGAATAGCTATTATTGTGACTGCAGCCTCAAGTACTCTGAAAAGACTGTCCATTTGACCGCTACTTGATCCTTACCATTTCTCTTAGTGAAAGTACTGGACTAGGACTTGGAGGTTATCAGCTGTCAATATTATCCTTCCTTATCTTCACAATGAGAAGGGATCTAGATTGGAGACAACGCACTGGATCCAGACCTCCATGCGTGTTCCATGCCCATAGAGGTCTGCAAGTCCGCACGGAAGAGGGTGGTGAACTCCCCTGTCACTCCCCCCTCTTCTGCGGACTTTGCAGCATTTACGCTGCCATAAGGCTACCTTAAGTCTCCCGTGCGGATCCACTGATCCTCACGGAAATCTTTAAACCAGCCCACACTGTATAATTTAAATATACCCCCACTCCACCTTGCACTGTTTTTCAAATGCTAGCAAAAGCGTAGCAGAACATCTGTTACAGGTAGAATTACTTAAGCAAGAAGCTTGCGTAAGTAGCCTAATCTACGGGTCTAAAATCCAGAAAAGTATATATAGTGCATAGATGCAAGGGTGGAAGAGATCTGGATGCCTGTCCTTTGCACCATGTTGTCCATCAACAGCTACATTATAACTGAATGCCAATCAGCTTCCTTGCTGGCCAGAAATTTACATAATGGATATGGCTATATAATTGTATTATTATAATAATAGGAATCTTTCTGCAATTAAGTATAAGGTTCCCAGTAAATCCTTCCTCATGATGTCTGGTCTTATGCCTCAAATAACTGAAGTAATTCTGTATTTTACACAATATTTATACAAAATTTACATATTAATCCACGTTTATCTCAGGCTTTGTAATGTGTAACACAACTAGAATAGTTTGTTTATGCTTCATTTGTCACATTTATTCTACTGTTTATACAATGCACAAACACTGGTATCCGTTTCATATATGCAATCTATTACAATATATCCAAAGTGGTCATTATGGCAACATTCTTTACAGAAATGTTTCATCCAAAAAGATTTGGACTGATGCTGGCTACAGTGTATTAACTTGTATCTCTAACTGTCTGATCAAAATCTTAATAATCCTACAAGTGCTTTCACTGCTTGTGCTCAGCAAATATTTTTCTAGTCTGTCAGATTAAGATTGTAATGTGTGTAGAACAGTCAGTAATGATCAGATTTACATTTGAATTGTTTACTGTTGTGATTTGCACAGATATAATCACATTTTCTTGTTTAGAATATCTTGTGTGACCAGTATTGTTTTCCCAGATTCACACATACTGGATTCATTTATATTCGTGTTCTGTGATCCTTATTTAGAAGGCAACGTGGCGTACATTTAACAGTATTTGAATTGTTGAGGAGAAACCTCTGCCATGACAATTTGAAAAAACCTTTTAGACATAAAAAAAAATTCAAATAGATACAAAATGTAATAATACAATAGGTTCCTTTACAACAGTGCAACAGTTAACAAACCCTCCATATTTTAGCTGTTACTGAAAGCCAACTACACCTGATATGGTAAGGAAAGAAAGAAAGGGATACACTAATGGGTATAACCCTTTCTTTCTTTTTTGCTGTTTTTTGAAGGGATTTGGTCATTCCAAGGGGTGCTGCTGGATATACCGGGGTATTATTCTAATTCACACTATAGAACCGTGTAATCTCTTATCAAGCGCTGGAATTATATTTGGAGAATAGTTTTCTAAATATCTGTATACTTTTACATAAATTATTTTTACAATTACTGTTATGTAAAGCAGCTTTTATACTTATATATGGCTTTTGGTTGGAACTTTCCACATAAGTTAAATTACATGCTTCAAAGATTATGTAATAGCAGCCTAACCCTAAGACTCCCTTCCCCGCAGCCCAACCCTAAGA
This sequence comes from Limnodynastes dumerilii, assembly GCA_011038615.1. Classification (NCBI taxonomy): domain Eukaryota; kingdom Metazoa; phylum Chordata; class Amphibia; order Anura; family Limnodynastidae; genus Limnodynastes; species Limnodynastes dumerilii. Next base: position 54,349 of record WWET01004020.1, on the reverse strand, counting down.
CTCCCTTTCCCGCAGCCTAACCCTAAGACTCCCTTCCCCGCAGCCTGACCGTAAGACTCCTATCCTCTTAGGGTGATCCTAAGCCTAATCCTCCCTTCCCCAGAGCCTAAACCTAAAATTCCCTAGAGAGGTTACTCACCTCTTCATTGGGGTCTGCGACAGGTCCAGCAAGTTCTGAAAATGAATGGGTAAGTACTTACCCATTAAAAAAATGGCTGTTTTTTAAAATAGAGACAGCTGAAAGATAAACTTTCAGCTGTCTCTATTCTAAACAGCCAATTCCAAGCCAGAGACTTAAAACACCTGCAGTTTAATCCTAAAACCACCCAACTAAAATACATCCCCTCCCCTGCACAATTCGTTCGGGAAGCGGCGGGTCTAGCGGCGGGATTTCGAAATAGGGGCATATTCCAAAATACAGCCGACAATAAGCTGTCAGCTAAGGGTATATCTAGAATGGGTATTCGCAGTGTTGAACAGATACACTCAAATACAAAATCATAGAGATGAAATAGAAATTTTATGTGACACTTAATAATCAAAATGAAACCAACAGTGTTGCGTCTACCCTGATACATTACCTTCTGTACAGTACCAAATATTTTATTCCCTCGTTGTAATATATGCTCCAATTGACCAAGAAGGAATTTTATTGTAAATAAAGACTAGTAATAATATAAGAACTTATTATTATACTTAATATTAAATAGAGAGCTCACCTTCTCAGTGAGAGTATTCTTAGACAGAATCCTCAGCCTCAGCCCCGTCTGCCAGACAAGCAGTTTGGGTGCAGGGTGGGTGCTACAGGACCCTCTTTTCTTTGGGGCCTGTCTGTACTGCACACCCTGCTCACATTAGAGAAATTCCACCGAAGAAATGTGGCCAGTCCTTGGTGTTTGCAAAGTCTCTAAAACCCCTTTCAAACTGCCACCAAATACCCGGGTTTTTGGCCAAAAACCTGGGAATTGGCAAAAACCTGTGTATTTGGTGGCGGTGTGAAACGTCCACTTCTGGTCGAAGAAGGGTTATTCCCGGTCCTGCCTGGGAAGGGTGGCAGTGTGAAAGCGCCAGGGTTGTTTTCAACCCGGGTCTTTCATATTGCCTCCCGATTGGTTCAGATTTGGTTACTGTTGCTATGGCAATAGTAAACAAATCTGTTTTCAGTGTCAGATCTGTAAAAAAAAAAAGATTTTACAGGTATAGGGCATGCTGTAGTGCTACAATCATCAGCATGCCCAAGGATGGCAGGGCATGCTAGCGCTTGGAGAACCACAAGTTATTTGGTCACCATGGAAACAGGATTTCACAGGCTGCCCAAGGGTATAAATACACCCCAATGACAGTAGAGCGGTCATTAGCATCGGGATGTCCTGTGGTGCAGGACATGAGTTGCGACAGGCCATAGGGTTTTTTATTTTTCAAAGATGGGAAAGACCTGGAAGATGGGATCCTATTCAAGATCATAAGTACTTCTTTTTATTCATTATTTTTATGTTTTTTTTAAATAATTGTTTTTTTATTAATTTATAATTAGTGGTAATTTTTTTTTTTATTATTTGGGGTGTTAAGTAATCATTGTTTATTTATAGGGGGGCATTAAATGTTAAGTCTTTTTTTTAATGGTAGGGGTCCGGCCCTATATTTTATTTTGTAGTTAGGAGGGGTATTCATTTGTGACAGGGCATGCTGGAACTTGTGGTTCTCCCAGCGCTAGCATGCCCTGCCATCCTTGGGCATGCTGATGATTGTAGCACTACAAGCATCAGCATTCCCTGCAACTTAAAAGCCACTAAAACCTGGGAAATTCAGTGGCGGTGTGAAAGGGACAGACCCGGGAATTTCCCGGGTTTTTTTGGGCGCTTAAATATGTCCTTTTTTTTTTTTTTTTGACCCACCATTTCTTCGGGGTTGAAAATACTGGGTTTTTCACAGTTGGTGGTGTGAAAGGGGTATAAGGGGAGGGCCCCTTTAAAATTAAGAGGTCTTATAGGGATGTGCTAGAATTAAACAACCCCCTATATAATTACATAGCCTTCATTTAACTTGGCTTAACCTTAAATTGATTTAGGGACAAGTAGTCACACTTTCTCTATATGATTTATTATGGAATTATATGTATTTTAAGAAATCTGCATAGGTTACAGAGCCCTAGAGAAATAACTAATATTTGTTAAAACTGTTTAATTTCCTGGAAGCTGAGTTTTATTGAAATAAGTGTACGTGGTTAAAATATTAGCCGAAAAAAGGGCTTCATCTGATCATACAAAAATATAAAGACAAAAAAAAGATGCAAACCACAGATTGGCAGAGTGCCATAATTAGTTAATAATTAAATTTTAACTCAATTTTTTCTAGTAACAATCAAACATTAACAACTGTATCAAAAAACCTCAACATGAGCTATTGTTCATTAAGTCATTCTTCGTGACTTAGACCATTTCCTGTGGAGAAAAGAAGCAGAGTAACTAATTGAGCATGGATTAATTCATTCACATAATTATAATCAACAGACAGAATATTATACAGTATATTTGTATACTTAGACTTAGGTAACTGAATACCAGGAAGCTGAGAGATGATCTATTCCTAATAAATGATCTGCAGTTGAATAAATGACATTGACAATTTGTATAAGAATAAATAATAAGATCTACCCTTGTGAAGAGTTTGTTGAGTCAAATAAAAAACTGCCTGGGCTGGGTATTATTATTAATATTAATGTTTATAAGGTGCCCCAAGGTGTCCGCAGCGCCGTACAAAATACATCAAAATACAGTACAGACATACAGAATAGGGATGGACAACATAGTACATAATAAAATACAATATAAATTTAAAAATATCACAAAATACAATAAAATGAAGCAAGCACAGAACGCAAGGCAAAATGGTGTCAAGCTTGGCAGATCAGGGAGAAGGGGATAGAGCACAGTGAGAGGTTGAGCGGAAGCTATCAGGTGGATGTGGTAAAAGGGTAGCAGAAGGGGACAAAGGGGTATGAAGGGAGGTGGGGAGTGGTGGAAGAGGGAACCACACTAGGATGGAGGGCCCTGCTCACGTGAGCTAACACATTAAGTGGGAGGGATGAACTTACATAAGACATAGGGCTCTATTTACTAAGAATGCCTGAACGTAGCTCAGGCAAGTTCGAATTCGCTCTCTTTGAACTTCTGAGCTACGTTCAGGCTATTTACTAATACTCACCCTCCGCTGGCTGTCCCGCGATGACATCTGAACTTTCTTCTGTCATCGTGGGCTTTCTTCCTGTGTCTGGAGAGCCTGCACATGCACAGTGGCTCTCTGCTGGGACTTTGTAAAAAAA
>WWET01004020.1:23979-48338 GCA_011038615.1 Limnodynastes dumerilii | reverse complement strand
CGGCATGCCTATGATATGCATTCCTATGCCCGTCTAACGTGTATCTCTTGCGTATGGGGAGTGAGCCCACCTTGCATTCAGATAGTGAATTCCACATGGAATGCAGCATCAGGCGTCTGTGTTGTGATGCAGAATTCAGTGTACTGTGCATTCGCAGTACAGAATGATAGGAGACCTATGCACGTAGAATATGTAAGTCTCCTATTGTTATTTGATCTGGATCCGGTGCAGCGTTGTTAAGTTACAGCAATGATAGGGTAATAAAACTTAGCTGAAATTAAAACTGTGTGTTGTAGTGAAAACAATACAATCACAAGCATATGTTAATTGTTGTTTTCGCTAATTCTTCATATCAGCCTCTCTTTGTTGGCAGACCTTATATGATCTTTCATATTTTCTTTTCTAGGATATAACTTGGCAAGACGAACACTCCGCACCATTTTCTTGGGAAACTAAAGTAAGTCACGTTCATGATGAGCATCATTCGTCAGCACTGGGTGTAAACCAAGCAAAATCGGGCTACAAAAATGCTACATAGAAAACAATAGGTTATTTATTAGTAAAAGAAATATTGTGACTCCCCCCAATTATATAAATTATCACATATTTATCCATTATAAAACTACTCAAACACTTGTTTTATGTAGCTGAGGTGAATGGCATTGTTTTTATGAAAAGCCACAGGAAGTTTTTTAACCTTTTCTCTGCAATTCTTAGTGTTCTTTTCTTTTTATTTATTTATTTAAGAACAAAGATGGGTTAAATACAAACTAGACCATGAACTGACTGCAAAATAATGGGGACACTAGGGATCTTAATTAACAACATAGGATACAAGCATAGGAGGCTCTTTTCTGATACTTTGTGTGTTTCTCTATCTCGCTCTCTCTTTTTCTCCCTTTGCATGTGACAAGCTCACGTGACCAATGTGGATCCAACTGTAAACAAATCTTCTATGTTACATAATATAAGAAAAAAAGTAGACAAGATGTGAATTATTTGTCAAGCATGTTCAGCATGAGTGACTATACTGCTTTACTTAAAGCAGCAATTCTCAATATATTTTCCCCTCACTCGTAAAGCTAAATCCATGTGTCATATTTTCTTAGCTGTAATACAAATTATTATCTGCTCTTTAAAATCTCTAGCAAGGCAATGACTGCAAGGCACAATGAATCTGTTATACAGGCTAATATTATTGTTGTAATTATTCTGAAGTGAGGGGCATGGAAAGAAACGGAACACATACACTCTGTGGAAGAGGGATGCGAATTGTACAGTACAATCGTACAATGCAGATTTCCGCACTGTTCCTATTTTATGTGGGGAATGTAACTCACCTTTCCCAAGGAACTTAGGACACAGCGGTTATCAGAGGTCTGGATCCAGCCCTCTGTCATGTAATAGTTGCCTTGGGGTAGATCCAGACCTAAGTGCTTGTTGCGTTTCATTGCGTAGAGTATTTTCTAGGCACTCCCCTCGCTCGTACAGACTTTGGCCGTTTTACGCTTGCCAAACCCTACCTTAACTTTTCAAAGCGTAACTACTGACATACGTAAAGGCTTCACGTACGTAAGTGTCTAAGCACGCCCACAATGTAAGATTTGTATGGATGTCACGCCCCTTTGTTCGTAGTTATTCTGTAACGTGGCTGATACATACGGTTAGAGTTACGTGACGTAACATCTGCCGTGCGTATGCGCCGTAAATACTAATAGGCGATTTTACGTCAGCGGCTAGCGTAAAATCGCTTGTGTATGTAGTTTAGGAACGGGCCCCTTGTTAGTACAGGATCACTAATAGCCATCAGCCATCTGCAATGTGCTAATAAGAAAATACTAAATCTAAATAAAATACTGCTAATTAAATTATTTTCATGGGATTGCTGCTTTAAGGAATGCAATGCGTATTATCTCTGCTTTGCCTAAATCCAATAAAGGGCTTGTCCACATGTATCCACTATTACCATCAAGGTGTTGTACAATATTATGCCTCACTCTGTTTTAACCATTGACTAATGCATGCTACCAATACAATAGGTTTGTAGTATTCAAGGTGCAGTGCTTGCAAAGTGGATGGAAATCTAGACTTGATAAACAGATTAAAACTCATGCTAGTTTTTCTGCATTCTTATTCCCATCCCCAGCATGCGGATCTGGTTTGCGTCTCAGTTGTAGCTCAGGTATGAGAGACAGAAGCAAATTCCTTGCTTGCTGCTGTTTCAGATTCCCCAGGCTGCCAAACTAAACAGCTTCCTTTGGTCACAGGAGGCCTTGCATGCTTGTAAAATAGCATACATTCCTACCAGCTGAATAACATGTAAAAATAGACAACGCACGCCTGTGCCCTCTAAAATGAATAATTTGCTTTTCAGGGCAGTCTTAATTCGGTAAAATGTCTTCCATGTCATCTATTCAGATGTGCAAACCTCTGCCAAAAAGAGGTAAAGTGCAACATTCTTTTTATTATATTTATAGTAAACTAAGCTGCTCCATGAACTGTATCAACTATAAGCACACGACTATCAACAGTACATGTACAAGTGTAACAGTGTGAGTATTGGGATCCCTGCCCTGTGAGTGCTTATAAGCTATTTCCATTTCCTAATCAATGTTTCTGTAGCATGTTTAGATTTATTGATTTTCATATATCGGTTATGTCCTAGAGACTGGGTCTGATTCAGACTTCATATATTCGGCCAACCTCTCCGCCTTTCAATCAGATTGCAACCATTTCTCGCATTGTGCCTGCATGCATATCCTTATTAACTGATCGGATGACATTACTTCCCATCCAGACATAAGAGCAATGGGAGAAAGGGTTTGGCTTGAGTACCCTCTTAATTAACAGTGTAAATGTTCTTTCTTTCTGTGAACTAATCCAGACTGTTGTACTTCTGCGAGTATCTATGCGCTAGGGTCGGACACCTTAATGTAGACCCCTATTGACAGCCCATCTGGGTGCGTAATAGTAGCAGCTGTAATGCAAACACCTAGATGCCTGCAAGCCAAGTCCACAAGGTGATAAAAAATATATCTGATATCGGCATAGAAAGGAACGGGGAGGACAAGGTGAGAGAGCCACTGCTTCAGTCACTGTACTAAAGCATACCAACATTGCCCCAGATCCAGACCTACGTACTCTAGCGATTTTACGTTAACCACTGACATAAAATCGCCCATTAGTATTTACTGCGCTTGCGTGCGGCAGATGTTACGCCGTGTAACTCTGAACGTACGTACCATCAGCATAACTACAAACAAAGAGGCGGGTTCATCCATATGACACCTGTAGTTACGTTTCGTAGGCGGAGGGAGGCATTTAAATCGTACAGTATGGGTCGTGTTAGGACATTATGTACGTGAATCCATAACATGCGTCAGTAGTTACGCTTTAAAAAGTTAAGGTAGGGTTTGGGAAGTGTAAAATGGCAAAACTACATACGAGCGAGGGGAGTGCCTAGATGAAACGTAACATGCACTTAGGTCTGGATCTACCCCATTGACTCAGGACGAATTTCCCAATTTGCCATATGTTAAGGACTGCAATTCAAGACTGTCCCACTAAATCCAAACAATTTGAAGGATTACTTACTTGGAAGGTTGTTGGGCTTTCAAAAGAAGAACAAAAAAACCCACACCCAGCAGTTTTGACCCCATATTGTTTTTTGTGACTGATAGCTTTCTATAAAATACGTGGTAAAATTGTGACTACTTTAAAGCTTGTCTACCACTTACCACATGGATCCAGAGAATGATGCCGCAGTAGAGTATTTTTCATTCTTTGGATGTAAACCAAGGCTGAGATTGGTAGCTGGTATGCAACAGCAGTTTAAGGCTGAACTAAGTAGATTAAATGCTAGTAAGGAGTATGTGAAGATGAGAAGGGTGTAGTTCAGCACCATTGTCAAAACACCACCATCCAGTCACTGCTGATCAAGCCTACTGCTAGATTCAGTGTATGTATTTGCAAACATTTGAAGCTTCAGATAGTATTGTATAACTCTTGTGATGATGGTATGTGAAGGTTTATATATTCACGTTCCATTTGGGTGTCTGTTGTAAGTTAGGCAAATTCTTAAAAGTTTCCAGCAGACAATACAGATTTTAATCCTATTTTTCCATCACAATGCACTTTTCTTAATATATTCTTCCGCAAGAAGGGGTTGCTGTGTGTCAGTAAATATATAGACAGTCCCATTGTTGTATAATAAATAATGAACATATGTGGTACAATGATTGAGACCATTTGGTAAAATTGTGTGTACTCTCACACTTTATGGTTTTATTAAGTAGTATCATTTGCACCCAAGGGGGATAATCATTTTGAGTGCTTACACTAACTGAATTTGTTTTTGTTTTTTTCTTTCTGTTTAATCGGTGATGAAAATGCTATATGTCGTTATCTGAGTTGTTCAGAGTAGCTGAGTGTCTATCTAGTTCAAGCATATTACTTTCCTACTACCAAATTTTTGGTCTTCTGGTTCTCTTCTCAAAAAAAAAACGAATCAACCGGTTCAGACTAAATACCAAAATTTATTATACTATTTGGTGCACCATATGTTGTTAATGAAGGAATTTTGCCATTTTGTGTGAAAAGCAGCTATTTCAGACTCGCTCTTAAGTGCCGTCACAGATGTGAAATCGTGGCCACATAATTATATACTTGCAGGTGTCACTAATAAACTCAACACAGGGTTGTCTCATATTGTATAGTGACCCTTTAAATTCCTCCTATGGTTTGCTACTTGTGTTCTGAATTCCTGACCACGTGTATTTTTCCATGTATAGGTATTCATATGAAATAACACATACAAACATAGATATCTGTAGGTTTACAGTTATTTTTTCAGCTGGTCTGGCTGGGACTAATTTCCTTATATACAGCAGTAAAGATTAAACATGTTTTTCATAAAAATGGAATATATAAAAGCTAAAAGTGTACACGTTATTTTAATTGTAGCTTTTTGTGTTTATTTTCACTACAGTAATATTAATATTTTATATATTATATAGTTATTATTGGTGGTATAGTTGGACTGTTGTTATTATTATTATTGTAGCATATATTGTAGTAATATTTTCTTTTTGGGATGCAGATTTTTGTCCTACACTCAATTAGACCCATTGGACCGTATTCATACTTACCCTGAAATTCCATATGGTAGCCTCCGCTGCGGCAAATACGATTAGCATGCCTCTGCCCAACCCCCATGCGTATCTCCTAGGCATGGAGGGTGGGCACGCCCCACATGCAGGGGGCTTGGGTTCACACAGTACCATTTTCTAGCAGACTTCCGTATGTAGCATACGATCTGCTATGCATTAGTAAAATACGGTTCATTGATCTAAATTATTATATTTATTTTTACATGGAATTTCTTTCTAAACAATATATGCAAAGCACGTTTATTTTAAATTAATATTAAACTGTGGCCTGGTAACATCTAAAACATCAGTGATTTTTTGTGGTTCTTAACCTTGTTTAAAAATTAAACCCAACAAGCCATGTTCAAGGGATATTTACATGTATGGACATTAGGAATAATTAATTACATGGGGTAAATCCCGACCTACGGGCTAGTAACGCTAGAACGCATAGCATGTTTACGCTAGCGTAAGTTCTATGCAACCCCCATGGTTATACGTACTTTGGCTGTTTTACGCTGCCCAAACCCTACCTTAGCTTTTCATAGCGTAAGTACTGACATACATAATGCATTTATGTACGTGACGGCCAAACCCAGCCCATACTGTCCAATTTAAATGCCTCCCACTGCCTCCAAAACGTAATTATGGGTATTGTATTGATGCCCCCGCCCCTTCCTTCATATTTACACTAATAATACGTACGTTAGGAGTTATGTGGCGCAACATCTGCCGCGCGCATGCGCAGTAAATACAAATAGCCGATTTGACGTCATCGTCTAGCGTAGATACACTAGCGTACTTAGCTTAGGATCTGACCCATAGTAATTAAAATGTATATTGTATCAAATACTGTGCAACAACTGTTTTCACGTTTTAAATAATTTTTGCCCCCAAAAACACAAGCAAAAAAGAAAAAAATTGAACAGTTCCACATAAAATCCTGTTACAATATTGCTGTATGAGGTTAAAAGAAATGAACACACAATAATTTACAATATAGCGGTTTTTTGTTGTGTTACATTTAAATAAATCCAGTTTACCTTTTATTTTCATATTTAAGAGCCAACCTGTGGCTCTCTGGGTGTTGTGAAGCCAACATGCTTTATCATATAGGACTTTTAGTTTGATAACTTAATATACCTTGGTTGCCATAACATAACTGTTTTTTTTTTATTTAATATAACAGAGTCAGATGGAATTTAGTCTTTCTTCTTTGTCTGCGCAAGAATCAACGAGTAGTCTTGCTCAGTGTGAGCAGAAGCAAACCCCTAAATCTTCCAATCAAAACAACCAAATGAAGACGTCCCATGGAAATGCTTCTGCCAAGCCCACACAAGCAACAAGGACACCGAACTGTGATGTGTCAACACCTGTCAGAAAAGAGGAGGAGTCTGCTTTCTGGAAAATAAGCATGGAGCGATCTAGGGTTGAAGGTTCCCAATCAGAATTTCAGTCTTTAACACCCAGCCAGATAAAGTCCTTGGAAAAAGGAGAAAAGCCACTTCCAGTCTATTATAAACAAGACTCCTTCCAGAAGGAGAAGGAAGTAGTAGCAAAGCTTGAGAAACCTGAGAAGTCTTCTGTAGTGATTGAAAAGCCAACTGCAGTTACCAAGCAGCCAAAGACCACCAATCCAAGCGCTGTCTCTGTACCTGTGAAGAGTCCAAAGTTAAGCCAGTCTTCTGTCAGCACTTTAGACGATGTCTTTCTCCCAGAAACACCTGCGCTTGTACCACCAGCACCTGAAACCAGCATAGTACCTGCCAATGATGAGGCTTCGTCAGCCGGTTCTCAGCTATTCGCACAGGTTGGTTGGTGGTTTTTTGTTAACATCTATCAAACTTTTTGTCAGATGGACCGGATTCACAAATGCGTGTGTCCAAAATACGCAATTATACGCACGCATGTAGCAAGGAAACACCCATGACACTCCCCTAGCACGGGCCGGTTTTCGGTGACTTACACCTCCATAGGGCACCCTTATCTCTATGTGTGTACTTATGCGTTTATGTTATGTACGTGCATACTTTACTAACCGCACCCTCAAAAGGCCATTTAAATGCCTTCCCCCGCCCACTTTCCTATAAGTTCTAACGTACGGAAGAAAACCACGCCCCAATTGTGCGACTCACAAGTCTATGCCTAAAGTACTTACGTGCGTAAATACTACGTAAAAATACTACGTAACTTGTGTTGAAAAAGTTACTACGCATGCGCAGATAATCCGCTCCTAAAAATACGCACACAACCCCACGTCAAAACGTATCTGTGAATATGGTCCTGTGTCTTTTATTATTTATGCAAATAAATTTCAGTCATATCTAATAAAGTCTTGCTCAACCCATAAAAGTAGAAGTATGTGGTCACTGGATCAACATTAGTTACTATATTGTCTGATCTAGGCCAAATATAATTTCTTAAAGATGATGAACCAACAGAGCTGATAATCCAATGATTGTATAAATGAAGCAGGCATGTTTCCATGTCTATGAGAACCCTACGAATCACATCATTCACCAGAGTACCAGGGGCTGCTTTTTCTAGAACTTACTAATTCTTTTTTCCATAGAAGGTTGGATAATGCAGAGGGTGTGTAAGATCAAGGACCAATCAGAGATTGACCTGTTATTGGTTCACCTGAAGTCACAACTGCTAAATATATGTGTTTTTTCTAATCCTTAGCTGACAGTGGAACATTACATAAAATGTTGTGTTACGACTGTACTGTGGATACATAATGTTCAAGTTATACTACATAAACAAGATTAGCATTGTAAATCATCAATGTGCTAATCTACCATCTGTTCTTATTGAATTTTCAGTACCACTCCACAGTAGTTATGGACCTTGAAATCTAATTTTCTTGAGCTTTTGTTGTCTGTAAAATAAATAAACCCAATTGTCTAGGCTAATTGGCAGACATGCTGCTTTGGAAGGAAATGACAACTGATAATTGGCAGATATAAGTTTAATCATTGGGAACATAATGAGTGTCATTTCCAGTCTGTGTTCACTAACAATAAAATCATTTTTAGACAGTAATTTAAATTGTAATACTGGTGAAATGCTCAGCTTCTCCTAAGAGCTTGTTAAATGTTACCTGTGATAGTATGTATTTAGGGACACACAGACACGTGTCAACATTACACAGTATGCAAATCTTGTGGAGCAAAGTAACATGGAGGTAGGTAGCCCAAAACCTTGTTTTTGCAGTCACCAGCTAGGAATCTGCACAATTTGTGACCAATGTGCCCCATGAATTATGTTTCTAAATTTTGAAACCATAGATTATACGTAATACATATATACTGTACATACATATATACTGTACATGCATACATACATACATTCATACATACATACATACAGTAGATCTCGGTTGCAGTCTTCAATCCGATGGCCTGCTTTGCGAAATAGAGACAGCTGAAAGTTAGTTTTCGGCTGTCTCTATTTCGAATAGGTGGCCATTTTAGAATTTTTTTATGAATGGGTGAGTGTGCCGATTGGCATACTTGCTCATTCATTTTCGCAGACCCGCTGGATGACAGCTACAGAGAGGTGAATAACCTCTCCGGGTCATTTTAGTATTGGGGGGGATTAGGGTTACTAGCTTAGGAAGGGAGGGTTAAGGTCAGGCTGCGGGGAAGGGAGGGTTAGGGTAATGGAAGGGGAGGGTTAGGGTTAGAATTAGGGGAAGGGTTGGAGTTAGTTTAGCCACTCACCTTTCGGAGCACCACATTCGGTGCTCCGGGGATCGATTGCTATGCCTCTTCGAGGCATAAGCAATCGATATCCCAGCCAGTTTGAAACTGGCTGGGAGAGAACAGCCCTATCTTTGTTTTACATGTCTTATATGAATCAATGCACATCTTTTTTATTTACAATGGAGTTCCGTCTATGCTTTGTGAATGAATGTGCCCTTACTAAAAGCAATGAAATTAGCATAGACAGTGCAGATACTCAGAAATGTATTATACAGTGCTCTAAGACAACACAGGTTATACATAATCAATGAAATGAAAATACATACTTCCTCATTATATACAATTATTTCTGTTTTAATATCTTTTAAATGTTTATGTGTGAGCAACTTTCTTACATACAGAGTTTTTAGCATAGTGAGGAATACTTAATGAAAACCATTTTGATGTGCATATGTCCATGTTAACCAAACAAATCCTGTTTTGTTTTTGCTTAAAAATAAATGTATACAGCTGGTTGCACATTTTCATTCAGAATGGATTCCATAATCCCGTCCATGTTCTGCACATCTGTAGTTCTAACATAATTTTTTTTCTCTTGATTTACAGATAAACACTAGTAGCGTTCTATTGAAGACTGGATTTGATTTCCTTGACAACTGGTAACAAAAATCTACATCAGCATCAAAATCTGTTTCTTTACCAGTTGGTTGTGTTGTAACCTGCAAACACCTGCCTTTCCTAGACAGCTTTTTGTAATAGTATAGGCATCATTTTATATTTGTAAGTTGAACCTGTATGTGCTGTTTTGGTGACGTTACACTCTCCTGTTTTTTTTTGTGTTTAAAGGTGCCTTAACTATTTAAATGCTGAAATGCCCTTTTTCCAACACGGTTTAAGAACATAGGTTTGAACTTTGCCATTTTACGATTCGTTTTGAAGTAAAACTAAAACCAAAGCGCCTACTTATAGCAGATACATGGTACCTGACATTGTTATAATTGGATTTGTTATTGTGTGGCTATATCCATCTAACAGCACCATTTCTTCAGTGGACCCAAAAAAGATTTTGCCTTACAAAAACAGGATTCACACCTGTACAATCTGTCATCCAAATGTGTGTTACCTGCTTTCATGCAATCAGATTGATGGTGTTCAACCAGTGTTCTGTGCTGAGGTAGGTCACCAGGTCATCTGCTTTATTTTTCCTTTAAAACTTTTTAATAGGCTGCTGTCCAATCTCTTGCTCCAGGTGAATATTGTCAACCAGCTACTTGATTAGACACCTTTAAAGACATACCGGTATTTTACTTACTATAGATGATCCTAAAACAATTTGTCTAAGTATGATTTTACATTAAAATATACATTTTTATTGAAGTGGACCATGATTTGGTAGAAATGTTTATTGTTTTTCTTTTATATATGCTTTTGTTTAAAGCAAATTTTCAAGGCATGCAGAATGTAACACAATTGTTATTATATTTAGACCTGACAATGATCCACTTATTTTATTAGTAGAATTATTGCATGAACAATAAAAGTTTACACTACCCAGCTAGATGATAAATCTGACCTGTCTGCTCTAATACCCATTTCACAGTAAAAACCTGGGTCTCCCCCGGGATAATGAACACGGCTTATAGGTAAATCCCCCAATTTACATATTTTACCCCTCATAGGGGGTATGAGGGGTAAAATATTTCACACCACAGCACAGGTTAGGCCATCCCGGGAATAACCCTGGTATCGACCAGGGTTGCGGAATCATTGCAACAGACCTGGGTTTGATCCTTTCACACCGACACCGGACCAGAGTTATTCTCTGGTCCATAACTCAGTGTGAAAGGGGGATAAGGAAAAAGGTTACTTTAACAGCTCATATAATCAATCCCACTGTCATTTTACAACAACTTGTTATTGATGGGGTAATCAACACATGTTGCATACCTGTCATCTTCCGTTTGTGCAGTGCCACTGAATTGTACCAATTTGTGTAGTACCTCTGTTCAATATTGCTGGTGTAATGAGGTCAATCTCAGGTGATTAATAGTGCAAAATAGTACAGTGTCTAGAAATTTAATTGCAAAAACTAAAGATGCAATTCTGACCAAAGAATTATTGGAAAATTGGTACCTGGGACAGAAGGTCGTTCACCAAAATGTTTGGACCTTTGAACTATTTACAAATAGCCTATACTTCGATTTAGGGCTAAAGTGGCTGCATTCATTTATTTAATGTTATTTATGTTTTTTCTTTTTAAGGCCCACAATGTATGTCACAGTGTATCTTCCTTCGTTATCATGTATTGCACAATGAACATTAAAGTAAAATTTAATACTGTTACATCTCCTTTATTACCACCTTTCATGATAAATGGATTGAGAAGGGTTGTGTGGATACTAAAACTGCCTGTTTTCTCATCAACAAAGTTATTTGTCCCTACAAACAGTTCCCTGAAAATATTCCTAAAGTTACAGTAGTAAAAATCACTTCGGTTTTAAAGTTCCTTTTCGGCTGTCTCTATTTGGAATATGCAGCCTATTTGAAATTTTTTGTTATGAATGGGTGAGTGTGCCGATCGGCATACTCAACCATTCATTTTCGCGGGACCCGCCGCTGAGAGCTCTGGAGAGGTGAGTAACCTCCCCGGGGACTTTTAGTGTTGGGGGAAAGGGGGGAATTAGGATTAGGCTCTTAAGAAGGGAGGGTTAGGGCCATAGAGGGGGAGGGTCAGGCTGTGGGTAGGGAGGGGGTCTTAGGGTTAGACTATAGAGAAGGGTGGGTTAGAGTAAGGCTAGGGAGAAGGGAGGTTAGGGCCAGGTTGCGGGGAAGGGAGGGTTAGGGTTAGAATTAGGAAAACCGTTTTCCCTCTTATATCGAAGCTCTGCATTCGGTGCTACGGGGATCGATTGGTTTTCCTCAACGAGGCATAAGCAATCGATATTCCAGCCAGTTCGGAACTGGCTGGGTGTGAATAACCCTATCGAAATAGGGCCGTTCGCAATGGGGACCCACACTTATAACACTTGATAAAGTCAGGGATATGCTGCACCATCTATCCTGGATGTAGAAAAATCATAAGAGTCCTGGGTAGGAAAAGGAAGAAACAAAGTCAGGAGCGCTAACAATGAATAAAAAAACCGAAAGCTCAGATCACCAGAAGAATGCAAGGCTTCATATAATATGATAAGTAGAAAGAGTAATGATCAAAATGTCAGCACTAATGATAGAGAAAATAAAAATTCTAAAGTCCTATAATCATAGATGGAAGCAGAGTATCAAAGTCCACTGTAATACAATTGTAATAGTTCAAAAGGCAACAGTATCGAACGGTGTCGGCACTCAAAAAAAGGAAAACAGTATCAACGTTGTAGATTAATATACCCGGGTAGCTTACAGTTTTGTGCAGATGTTACCAGGGTTTCTTACTGTAAACAGTGAATAAAGAAGTCTGAAAGTTTGGAGGAGTGCAAACTATCCGATGCCGTTCTGATGGAGGTGGTTGCCGCGGCTGCACGTCTCTCTCTCGGGTGATGCGGGTAGTGACTGTCAGTTGGAGCCTCACTGCCGTTCCAGGCTCGGAGATGGTGATTTGAAAATCAATATCATGTTCCCGCTATGATAGTCCACCAGAGAAGAGAGAGATAACCACAAATAGTGTGATACAGTACACACATAGAGAATTTTTATTATGGGGAAATAAAATACAAAGATGATGTGACTAAACACTGGGTATTGTCAATAAACGCTTGTGATGATAGACAGGTCATCTACTGTTCTTTAGGTGAAAACAAAGTAACACATACAATGAAGGTTACATAAACAGCATATGTGGCTGTTTAAAGGTCCGGATGCATAACATAAGCACAATGCCAATGCGTTTTGAACACACTTGCGTTTTTTCTCAAGGCTGATAGTAAAAGGGTGCAGTGTTAGGATTATATAGGGTTCCCACCTTTAGGAAACAAACTCTTATTGGTTTAGATGGTAACATACAGTGATGTCATAGTGTAAAAATGCTAATTTAGCATGGGGAGAGATAAAAATATCGACATGTATCAATATGTCAAAGTGACAATGCAATAAGAAATAAAATCAATGTTTCAATATAAATATATAAAGATAGATGTCAATAAAAATATAAATACACATAAAAAAAAGTCTATAACTTTTAAAATATGAGAAACTGGTATAAATGTTATAGAAACCATTTAATCTTGAAATCAATATTGAGACCTCCTGGGTGTAATGATTCCATCTCTCTCTTTGCCAAAGCCTCCTGAATGTCATTATGTCTCCATTTAGATTTAACCCTTTCGATGCCAATAACCTTACTGATTGAGGCTGTGGAACATTGATGTTTAGACTTAAAATATGCTGATAAGCTGTGGTTAAGGAAGCCTTTTTTGATGTTATTTAAATGCTCAGCCCATCTGGTTTTTAAAGGGCGGCTAGTTCGAAAAGTGGAGACTTTTGTTGCTTGTTAAGTGTGAGTGCGACACATTGCACAGTCCCCACATCTATAGAAGCCCTTAGAGTGAGATTTGGGCTCTTTATAATAAAAATGGGTACTTTGTGTTAATGAGGTGGCTAAATTATTTGCCCTAGTGTATATGAAAGCAGGATGTTTAGGTATAGCTTCCATTAATAGGGGGATCTTGAACCAAAACATTCCAATTTTTAAAATATTTTTTTCTATTTCCTTGTGTTCACTATGGTAATGTAAAGTAATGTAAGCCATCTGGTATCTAGAATTTGGAGGATCCTGTGTTTTCCTCTTTGGAGTTAATAATGTCTCTCTTTTTAAATTGGCTGTATTTTCAATTATGCTGTTCATACTTGATTCCTCATAGCCTTTTTCAATTAATTTATCTTTCATAATGGTAGCTTGTTCAATAAAATCTCATGTGTTAGTACAATTTCGTCTAAAGCGCTGAAATTGGCTCTTGGGTACACCTAACCAGTTTTTATGATGACAACTAGTTGTAAAGATAAAAGAATTAGAATCTGTGGGCTTCATGTAATTTTTAACCTTGAGGTGACCCTCCTCTACAAAGAGAGTGAGGTCAAGAAATTCCACAGATATCCTACTAATGTTATACTTAAGGATAATGGGGTAGATCCAGAACTACGTGTGGCGTACGTATATTCGCGGAGCGTATTTTTGTACACGTAAGTTCGCTACACTCCCCTCGGCACACCCCTTGCACGGACGTATTTTGTCAAAATACGCTACCCAAACCCTACCTTAACTTTTTCAAACGTAACAGCATACGTCCGCTAATGGACGTAATGACTACGCGAACGTACGCAGCTTAGCACGCCCATACTGTACACGTTAAATACCACCCCCTGCCTACTTCACGTAAAACGCACGTATTGTTGAATAACGTAAATTTGGCACGCCCACACATAAGTATTTACGTGAGACATACGTGAATCACCCATACGTTCAAAAATACGCTACGTGAATGTGCGTATTTTCTATGGTGCGCATGTGCAGTGCGTTCAAATCTGCGATTTTACGTCTCCGCCACGCGTAAAATCGCGGGGAAGCGTAGTTCTGGATCTGCCCCAATATTTTTGTCATTATTGTTAAGGGAATTTCAAAAATCATCAAGACTCTCCTTAGGACCTTCCCAAATGAAGATCACATCATCTATGTATCTGGCCCAAGTTTTGACATAAGATTTCCAAGGATGCGAACTCCATATCTGGTCATCCTCCCAAGCGGCCATACATAAATTGGCATACTTCGGTGCTACTTTAGCACCCATTGCGGTCCCGGTACGCTGTAAATAAAAAGAATCTATAAAGAAAAAATGATTATTGTCCAAAATGAATTGTAGGCCCTCCAAACTAAAGTCCCTAAAAATCGGGGTTTCTTGGGTCAAGAAATTTCCTATCAAACAATGTATTACTTATCATGCTAAGAATGTGGTATATTTAATTGAATGCCAATGTGGTCAACAATATATAGGCCGAACTAGCCGCCCTTTAAAAACCAGATGGGTTGAGCATTTAAATCAAAAAAGGCTTCCTTAACCACAGCTTATCAGCTCATTTTAAGTCTAAACATCAATGTTCCACAGCCTCAATCAGTAAGGTTATTGGTATTGAAAGGGTTCAATCTAAATGGAGACATAATGACATTCAGGAGGCTTTGGCAAAGAGAGAAATAGAATGGATCTTTAACATGGGATCATTACATCCAGGGGGTCTCAATATTGATTTCGAGCTTAAATGGTTTCTATAATATTTATACCAGATAACATATTTTAAGAGTTATAGACTTTTTTATGTGTATTTATATTTTTATTGACATCTATCTTTATATATTTATATTGAAACATTGATTTAATTTCTTATTGCATTGCCACATTGATATATTGATACATGTCTATATAATCCTAACATAGCACCCTTTTACTACCAGCCTTGAGAAAGAACGCAAGTACGTTCGAAACGCATTGACATTGTGCTTATGTTATGCATCTTGTCCTTTACACAGCCACATATGCTGTTTATGTAACCTTCATTGTATGTGTTACTTTGTTTTCACCTAAAGAACAGTAGATCACCTGTCTATCATCACAAGCGTTTATTGACAATACCCAGTGTTTTGTCACATCATCTTTGTATTTTATTTCCCCATAATAAAAATTCTCTATGTGTGTACTGTATCACACTATTTGTGGTTATCTCTCTCTTCTCCGGTGGACTATCATGGCGGGAACACGATATTGATTTTCAAATCACCCTTTCTGAGCCTGGAACGGGAGTGAGACTCCAACTGACAGTCACTACCCGCATCACCCGAGAGAGAGACACGCAGCCGCGGCAACCACCTCCATCAGCGCGACATCCACCTCCATCAGCACGGCATCGGATAGTTTGCACTCCTCCAAACTTTCAGACTTCTTTATTCACCGTTTACAGTAGGAAACCCTGGTAACCTCTGCACAAAACTGTAAGCTACCAGGGAATATTAATCTACAATGTTGATACGGTTTTCCTTTTTTTGTGTGCCGACACCGTTTAATACTGTTGCCTTTTGAACTATTACAATTGTATTACAGTGGACTTTGATACTCTGCTTCCATCTATTATTATAGGACTTTGGACTTTTAGTTTTTCTGATTACTGATTCTCTATCATTAGTGCTGACATTTTGATCGCTACTCATCTACTTATCATCATAAGAGTCCTGTTTAATGTATACGGATTTCTTTGGGAAGAAAGCTGGTGGACACCAAGGGGCTGATCCAGAATTTGGGGCTGTTCCAGAGCTTGCGTCATTTTTCACACTTCACCTTGGAAGATGTCAAGTGTACACATTCCAGAGGGCACTGCCATCAGGATTGCCAAACTCAGGTATGTATGGTCCAATAGTAAGCTATATAAAAAGGGTCCAATATATATGTATACCACATAATCCATTATGGGAGTACACTTATGGACTTAATCAGATTTTAGGATCAAATGCCAAAACTGGCAAATAGTGGTTGCAGTTTTGAAAGCCAAGTTATAGGTGGACACATCCCCTCTCAAATCTGATTTCTCTTAAATTTTCTTCCTTGTGCCATGCAGAATAGTTTTAATAAACTGCAGATTTGTTAATTTATGGTATTGACACCTAACTTTGATACAGCCCCTGGATTCCCAGTGATGGATTCTGTATCTGCCAAATGATGCTATTTAGCTGACTCATTACTAACAATGGCCCTGATTCAAAACTTTAAAATATGAAAGGAAAGTTACACCTGGGCAAAACCATGGTGATTTCAGGGGGACTCAAATCAATTTTATTCTTAGCATGCAGGGAGAATGCTTTGCTTTTACTTATTGCACACAGATAGTGACCAACTTCACTTTTTACACTGTTATTTAGACTTGAGCTGGGAAACTTAACCGCTCAACTATAATACTATTTGCAACACATGAAATTTGACTCCCCTGAAATCAACATGGTTTTGCCCAGGTGTAACTTTCCTCTACTTTAAGTGAATTTTATATAGCAATTTTGATGTCCCACTTTTTATAATATTACTTTTAGTGACCTCTGACACTTTAGTTGTAGTGGTTTTAGAGCATTTTGTTAGTTTTCTCATTTGTTTTAGATGTAAACAATATATATTCAGTACTCAAATACTCAGGTCTTTACCAGTTTACCTAATTAACATGCACATCAAATATATAGAGAGCTACATATGAATATTAGCATAAATCTAACTATAGTGACAGTTTATATACCCTTCTTTACATTGTATACCGGTTTACTTTGTATATTTGTAAATGCTTTCTACCATGAGAAGATGGGGTTTGTCAGTATTCCATTTTATACCAAATGGAATGATAACATATTTGTAATGTTACACAAACCATTACTGCCAGAACCTTAAAAATAAGATATGCATGCAATGTATAAACACAGCTATCATTTCAAATACTGCTACAAAATACTGTTTGGTGGCTGTTTCGGTGGGCTCATATGTTTAAAAAGACAAGTTTACGCCACAACCCTTGCACAGACTACATATATATGGCTGCAAACAAATTAAACAAGAAATAACAATAATGTAAAGTAAACAGTATATTTTAAACTCACAAAGACAACAAACACCTAAACAACTTAAGTTTTAAAATTATTTAAGGCTGTTCCTCACCTAAAGACAACACATTTGCAGAAGTCAAAGTAAGTCATTGAGTGGGCTGACAGTAACCCACTATCTATACAAATTTTCATAGACGGCACTCCAAAAACAGAGATATAGTACTCAGGTGCTCGCTTTTTCAGCTCAAATTTGCATGTCCATATAAGCGTCACTCAGAGATTTTCAATGCAGAGAAGTGACACTAGACTATTTTAGGTGAAGAATCCAGCGTTTTAGTACATTTACTGTACTTTCATTAGGGTATAGATAGTGATGTGACATGTGAAACATTGGATTCTTCACCTAAAATGTACTAGTGTCATTCTTCTGCATTGAAAATTTCTGATTGCTGGATATATCTATATCTATATCCATGTCCAGCAATGTATATATATATATATATATATATATATATATATACAAAGAAGATGTGCTTCATGATGTAAAACCTTTATTACAGAGAATTGCCGGTGCCTGTAGAATTTAGCAAGCACGTGAGGAAATATCACCCAAGACAATCTGATAACAATACGTCAAAGCTCAGATGCTTTGGAACCCAGCGCGGCTAGCAGTATTCAATCAAGTCGGCCTGAAGCCTATGGAACAGAAGCACACAGCTCCGCCCGTCCAAAACATCCCCACGCGCAACTGTTCCATAGGCCTCGCGCTGACCTGATTGACTACTGCTGCCTATTGTTGTATGTATTATATTATGCACATATGTTCTAACTAGTGATTTCTGTTACACTCTGTTTTGTGGTCGATAAACATGTGATTGCTTTTCCAATGTAATGCACTGCAGTCATCTGGAAGTGAGAAGTATTAATAATTAACTAGCTTTTCTGGCTATTACTTTTTGTTTGTTTCATTTTTAAGGAATTGTTATATTTTATATTGTAAACTGTAACATTTGATTAAAGTCTGTAATATTAGAAAGGTTGTTGACTAAAGTCTTTCATTTTACAAAAAAAAAAAAATACAATACCGTAAAGTCATTTGCACAACATTTATTTCTACAGGGTCATGAAGAAAAGAAGGAATTCAACATTTTTCTTGTTTTTCTCAGAGAAACAAAATGATGGTTGTCCCACTGGCATCTGAACAAATGACCAAGGTTCTATGCAATTACTATATTCAAGGTTACATAAAATACAGCACAAAGGCCAACACTAACAAAACATATTTGAACTGATTCCTGAGGAAAATTATAACAGTGCAACAAAGGAAATAACTGCTTTGAAAATGAAGTGTTGTAAAAATACTAGGTGACATGAAACCAGAGAAAGCTTTTATTTTGTTGAGGCAGAAGAATTGTTTTGAAAATTGTCCACCACCAAAAGAGATAAATAAAAGGACTCTGAAGCACAGTGGTAAGTTTAACACCTGGTTCATGAAAGGCACTCAGTGCCTATTAAGTGTAAGCCAATTATCTCAAAACAACCACTTTCTTGTGCTTCCTGTAGTTTTGAGTCCTGAGCAATTGAGCACAGACTCGAGTTATTGTTCTGCTTTTAAGCATGTATACAGTTTATTAGCTATCGTAAATAATATCTTCTCCAGGTGGTATGAATCTACAAATTCAATCATATTTTAGTACATAACAACTATAACCAGTACTGTTTTAATTATTAAAAGTGCCAGCACTCCCCTGATATCATTTATGATAAAGCAGCCCACATTTCATTATCTGCCCCACAAATCTGCACAACAAAAAAAGGTCCTGCACCAAATAATCACATGATTGGGCTGCAGAAAGGGGCTGATACTGAGCACCACAGAGCATACCCACAAATAAGCCTATAGCTATACTGGGACTTTCACAACTGGAGTGCTGCAGTTTGGGCTCAAACACTGGGCTAAGGAAGTAGGATTGATGTGCAGAGGCAGCTGGTGGCCTTGCTCATCAGTTTGTGTCAGTTGCTGGTGAGATAATCACAAGGCTGCTAGACAATCCCTATTGACAATTACGTAAACTGGACATGTACTATGTTGACGAAGGTACCAGGTTGAACGCTATATGATTAACATGGTACCCCCCCTAGGGTTAACACATTAGCTTCAGGACTAGAGTTAAGGTTATTGTAATATCAAACACAATATATTTCAACCTTACAAGTCAGTTGTCTTTATAAACACACTGTTGGATAAGAGTAAGGTCAGTATGATAAACCCTTCTGCCAATTAGTGAGTACACCCTTAAAACTATGGGAGTTCCATTGAACAACAGTGTGCTTTTTGTATGTACTACAGTTTGGGCTCTACCAGAGTGTACGTTCCAGGTATCAGAATAACCTCCATGCAAATGGCAAGCCAGAAGAACCACCTATATGTGTGTATTCCAGTAAATGGAATCCATTCTGGGGATGATAAGGTAACCAGTGGAGTAACCCAGGGTTCTGTACTTGGACCAGTGCAATTTAATATCTTTATAGGTGATATTGCCTGTGGTATCGAGGGGAAAATATGCCTTTTTGCAGATGACACAAAGATATGTAACAGTGTAGACATGCCAGGTGGGGTACAAAAAATGATCTAGGTAGACTGGAGAAATGGTCAAGAGTGTGGCAACTACAGTTGCAAAAAATGCAAAATCATGCAGTTGGGGCACAAAAACCCAAAAGCTCAATATATCTTTAATGGTACTACATTAGAAACTACAGAGGTGGAAAGTGATCTAGGAGTCATTATTTCATGTGACTTAAAGGTAGCCAAGCAATGTAACAAAGCAATGAGAAAAGCAAGTCAAATGCTTGGTTGCATAGGGAGAGAAATTAGTAGCAGAAAGAGAGAAGTAGTGATGCCCCTTTATAGATCGTTGGTACGACCTCACCTAGAATACTGTGTTCAGTTTTGGAGGCCATATCTCAAGAAAGACATAAATACATTAGAGAGCAACTAAAATGGTCCATGTTCTGTGTCAGAAAACATACCAAGAAAGGCTAGAGGAACTAAACATGTATAATTTGGAGCAGAGAGGGGGGACATGATAGCAACTTTCAAATATATCAAGGGTTGTGCTAGAGGAGGGTGACATCTTTCAGAGAAAGAGGTGTAATAGAACACAGGGTCATGCATTTAAACTGGAGGGTGGTAGATTCAGAGGAAATGTGCGGAAAACTTACTTCACTGAAAGGGTGATAGATAAGTGGAATATTCTCCCATCTGAGGTTGTTGAGGCTGACACAGTAGAACAGTTTAAACATGCTTGGGATAAATATAAGGATATCCTAAATCTTAAACTAAATTGAAGGTAAATAGAGTCAGTATAGTTTTAAATAAACAACTGGGCAGACTGGATGGGCCATTTGGCTCTTATCTGCCATCGCATTCTATGTTTCTTTGTAAGTCTCACAAACATGCTTGTAGGATTTTCCCAGTTATAGGCAATAGTGGAATTTTAACGTGTTTAATTAGCCTTCATAATAATGCTCAGTCTAATAATGCTCAGTCTATGTACATACCCCACAAATAATATCGTGTGCAAAAATAACAATAACCTTAAAATGATTCTTTAAATGTACTTTTCTGGAACTGTACAAAGTAGGTACAAAAGAAGTAGTGGCCATGCCTTCATGATGCTATTTGCATAATCAAGTGGACAAAGCCGGGGGTTTGCTAGTAGCTCCCAAAATGAGACAAAACAACCAGTTCCATCCAATTTCTAAATTAATAGTTAAAGATAATGGACCGTATTCACAGATACATTTTTGCGTGGGGTTGCATCCGTTTTTTTAGGAGCGGCTTAATTGCGCATCCGTAGTGACTTTTTCCACGCACATTACGTAGTATTTACGCACGTAAGTACTTTCGGCACGGACTTGTGAATTGCACTTATGAACATACGCACGGAGGGGTGTGGTTTTTATCCATACAGTAGAAGTTACATGAAAGTGGGTGGGGGGAAGCATTTAAATGGGCATTTGAGGGCGTGGTTAGATAAATACGCACGTACGTAACATTTGCACGTAAGTACACAGATAGACGTAAGGGTGCCCTACGGAGGCGGAAGTCACTGAAAACCCGTCCGGCCAAGGGGAGTGTCATGGGTGTCGCCTTGCTATGTGCGCGCCTAAAAATGCGCATGTAGTCAATACAGATCGGTGAATCTGGTCCAATAAGCTTAGACACCGGAGATGCTGGGCTTAACTCGGTAAAACTATTCTTCTTATTTATGTATGTGCAGACATACAGTGAAATATATGTTGTTGTGTTGTATCACAAGTCCCTTTAATTCTTTGTCTTAACCTACCTCATAAATATTTTTTCTATGTTTTTGACAAAACATAACAATAACAGATGAATGAATAGACTAATGATGACTTTAAATTCTGTTACAAAATTCACCAGATGGTGCTTCACTTTAGCATTATATAAGAGAATTAAGCTATTGTGTTGTACTTATCCTCTGTGTAATATGCACTATGCTTTATCAGTTTTACATATAACGTTTGCAGAGGAGCCAAATAAAAATATATAACATAAATTTGCTTTCTAGAAAAAAATAATTATTTCAGCTGAAATGCAATTATATGTATCCATGACAAAAGTAATAGAAAAGAATATATAACCTTGAAGATTTTAAGCAATTTTACTTTATTAAATAAAGAAATCAAGAGAAACTGTTTAACCTTTTTATTAGAGATGATTTTAATGTAATCTGTTTCTTTGGGAATCCCCAAACTATTTCTCAGTATCTGACTGAAGTCTGAAAGGGGCAATCTCAGATCTGCTGATAAAGTGGTAATAGTGTTTACACTTGTTTTAGAAGACACATTGGGACGGTACCAAAATAATGATCTGATTATTAGCTGATCAATACAAATGTGTGTAAAAACCTTTAGGATCCATATCTGACAATAATCCAAAGAGATGATGATATCCAAGTGTCTAGACCTAAGGATAAAAACCAGAGATGTCTTCCATGTCTTCAATGAGCATCAGATATTATTCTGATAGAAGGACTCCTAGGACCTGTTCCTGTGATTGATGCAAGGTGATAACCTCCTTATCTCAGAGCCTTCAGTCTTCTGCTGTTCTGACTGATTTTTGGGACTTGCATTTGTCAGAACCATCACTTTTCAAGTAGAATTGCAAAGGTGTGTACTCAGCTTTATTTTTTTGGGGTCTGGTGAGTATTGGCTTGACCACCAAATTCTCTGTGTACTTTTTGGTTATACACATGGGACTCCTTTTTGTTTGTCTGACCTCGTAAACAATTAACAGTTACATTGTGATGGGTACTATTAAAATTCAGGTAGATTTCTGCTTCTATCAGTTATCTAGATTAAGTTTACCTAGACAAATAGAGGTTAAGTCAAGTAAATTGTACCACAAATAGAAAGATAGTTTGAAGCAATGTATGTACAATTTGACTTTAATGAGAAGTGGCCACAGAAAACATTTCAATATGAAAGCAAAACAATATTTGCCCAGGAGAAAGTGTAAATATTACTAAGCAAAATCAAATATTGTTAAAGCATCTGAATAGTGAGTGTGGTCTCTTTGGTGCAAGAAACAATATTTGTTTATATTTAATAACAATTACTTCGGTCTACCAGAGAGCGATTATTGTATTAGGCGGAAGCAGGGAGAGTTTGTATTGGAGGTAGCTTAAATATGCAAAAGGATTAACGCACATGTCTTTATAATGTTATAAGTGTGCAAAAAATCTTCATAATACAATATCATGTAAAATAATCATAGTTACAACAATGACTACATTTATTTTACATAAATGTTAATGTTGTATAAATATATTGGGCCTGATTCAGACTTAAGTATAAAATTAGTACACGCAGATTTGTAAAACTACGCACCTGAGTGGCAAGTGCTCTCTTATGACACTGCCTTCGTTCTTACAGATTTTGGCAGACTTCTGTCACCATAGGGCTGCCTTAACTTTCCATATGTACGTTTGTGCGGAGTTTGCTATAGTAAGAACGGAAGTGCCTAACCCAGCGCCTACTGTTCAACTTAAATGTCTCCCCCCCACCTACTTTGCGTATACTCATTCTAACAGAGTTCTGCCGCACACATGAGCAGATAGCAAAACACATACGCACGCGGCCTTCATATTAATATAATATTAATATAATAATTCATGTAAGCCTGAATTGTTATTAGAACTTGTTAGGACTGCTTTGGAGGTTGTTTTATTTTTGTAGCATAAAAGAACAGTTTGTTCCTGTTACTTATCCGTGGCAATGATTGAATGAAGTCTATTCCATGGTAAAGTAAACACTGTCAAATTATTTATAGTGTTATGTGCTTGCTTCATATCAAACACTCTGCCATTTTCAGTTGAAAGCATTCCTAAGACATAAAGAATGTATCTCTCTCATGTGTCTTTTGTAATGTTACTAAACTTTTGAAGACTATTGTGGGACTGGAAATGGAAAATAAATACGTTTTTCCAGTATAATCGTCAATGCAAACAATTTTACAGTCTTTAGAGTAACTTTACTGCCCTTAAAATAACCTTTACTTAAGAAACCTTTCCACATCTATTCCCAGAAAATACTGTCACATCTGAATGTAAGACGAAGGTCAGGGTCAGAACAAGTGATCGGTATGGAAAAGGGACATGGGATGCAAGGATGTTGGCAGGATAGCCAGGTGTATCTTATACATACATTCATAACTTATTAGCATTCATTCTCTACCAGTCATCACTGCTATCAGAGGCGGATAGAAGAACTGGCTGCTAGGAGTGCAACATGTGAGAGGCAGTACCACCAGGCCTTTACTGTGACATAAGCAGAGCAGCAACAATCTCCCAGGGTTTGTTATTCTTTAAACAGTGTATATGATGCCGGGTTATCATTCATCAACTATATATGTGTTGGGGGCTC